>WYDI02011046.1:0-15569 GCA_009867235.2 Psittacus erithacus
TTGGAGCAAGCTGCTCTAGTGGAAGGTGTCCCTGCCCGTGGCAGGGGTTGGAGCTGGAGGAGCTCTGAGGTCCCTTCAACACAAACCAGGCTGGGGCTCTGTGATTCTTTAAGTTGTGTCTACATGAGTGTTTTGTATCAGTGGGTAAGTTTATGAAATGACTGAAAATGAGGAACATCGAAGTTGCTGAGCAGTTCAGACTACTGCTTGTATTGAAGCATAAGTATTTGGATCCCTTTTATTTCACCACAGTCATGGATTAAAATAAAGCAACATTTACATCTTCCCTCCTATGCATCACAGCACCAAATATCACCAAACATTCTGATAGTTGCTGCAGATTCATTATTGCTAAAGGAGTAAAAAGAACATAAGAAAAAGGATCAGACTTACTCAAGGGCTAGATATGTCACCAGTGTTATACACAGAAACAGGGAAGAAGCACCACATCCTGCGTAGCTTATCAGAGTTAATATTCGATCTTGTGTGGCATCTATCTCTGTCCGGGCCAAGTCCTATGTAACAAGATAAGAAATCACTGTTGTTTGCCATAACAGTTAATGAAAATTGCTTTCCACCTTTTCACATTGATAAGGAAATTAATTTCCATCCTGCTTATTACGACTTTTGGAGGGTTTCCATTGAAGATAAAGGGCTGGTGTTACCCCATCATGATGGCTGTATCCTGCTGGGATTAAACAACTTGAGTCTACTCAGCTTGCTCTGGCCTTGCCTATCCCTTTGCGTTTGTTGCAGCCCATCTCAGGCAGTCATCTCAGGTTTTGACATTCAACTTTCAGAGGCAGTTTTTCCTGTATTATAGATTAAAAATGGCATCTCCCATATTTATATGCAGCTTTCCTTTTTGACAGAGCACCGATTCCACTTGCAGGAAGATGGAACTTCACTAGGTGCCACTGACAGGCAGTAAGCTTAACACAGTATTTCCAATGCAGCAAATAACACATTAGCTGAGTTGATGATTGCAAAAGAATTCCAAACTACATCTGTAAAATGAATTTGCCTTGAAGCAAGTCTGTTGTCTAACAGCAAGTCTAAATGTCAAATGAAGACATTTAGAGGACTTTATACCATAACCAATTATTATAGCTGGTTTGTTAATGGTGATTTTGACAAACCTGCAGATAACTAACAGCTTGTATAGCTCTGAATCTCCCATCCCTCCCCAAACTAGTGATAGCTTTGGTTAGTGCCACGGGACTCTTGGAGATGATTCACACAATACTTACCAGTAGGACTCCAAAATGGGTAAGATGGTTGCAAAAACAGATTGTATAATTCCTATCTGTAGAATCCATTTCACACCCTGACGTATTCCAACCACCCAGTCCATCTGTGTGATAGAGAAAAAGGGAGTTTTAAGCAGAGAGTTAGTCATGCTCAGTCATTTATAGCTCTGCAGCATGCAGAATGTGTGAATACGAGCTCAAGTTGGTACAGATTGCAGGGTCATTGAGCAGCACACAAGTGAGATTTCACACAGGAGCACTTCTGTAGCTGCCTGAGAATCTCAAAACTTGGATGAAAGCCTTTGGTGAATGCAGAAATATCTGAAGTCATTTCCATGCCTGCACACTGAGAAAGCAAGAAGGTAAGGAAGAGTGTGCTGGCCTAGAGGACACTGCAGGACGTGGAAACAGCAGGCAAGGGTAGAGGGTTTCTTTAGGCAGAGTGTAGCGTTGAAAAAGCCAGATCTTCCCCGGTAAGATTATGTCCCTATTGATGTGGCATGTATGATATGTTCAGAACTAGGCTTCTGAGTTTTAAAATAGATATTCTAACACCAAGAAGTGCAGAGAAAACCTCTCCCACGTGTTCTGAGTTAACCTGATACAGTTCTCTTCCCCTCTCTGAAGAGCCATATTCAAGACTTAACCGCAGCAAAGCCCCACTGACTTCCCTGAAGTAACTATGAGAAACCATCTCACATTCCCTTTCATTTCTGCTTTTATTTTCTTAGGCTAAGTCTTCTTATTCATGTGGATGCAACCCTGTACAGTGCCACACGTGTCCTCTGCTGATAACACTGATTCCTGTGTTCAGCAAAAATCAGCCACACAGACTCAACAGGACACCTCAAAGTTGTAAGCTGCAATGTCAAGGAGCCAAAGGCTCTGTGCTGCTGGAGACAGATCAAGCCTGAAGCTCTGTAAGTAACACTTACTGTTCTTCTGGAAGTCCCAAAAGACACAGTGCACCGCTGCATTCCCCTGAAAGCAGAGAAAAAGGAGGCTGTGACATTCAGTCAGCACACCTATAACCTATCTGTACTTGCAGATGTGCAGGTCACTGGAGATGCCAGCAGTTCGTTGGGAATCAGATGGATTATACAATCCCAGCCTGGTTTGGGTTGTAAGGGACCTTAAAGCTTATCCAATTCCAACCCCCTGCCACGGGCAGGGACACCTTCCACTAGAGCAGCTTGCTCCAAGCCACTCCAGTTTTCACCTTGCCATTTACCAAGGGGTACGTTTTACTGCCAGGAGTCAGTGATTTTCCCAGTTTTAGCAGTTTTCCTCTGCCTTGGAGTACTTAAGGACAGCAGAAAATCTGACAGTTGTCCAGTTTGGACCAATTCCTATGTCCAAACTCAGTGGCTTCATGGGCTATTGGAGATGTCATACCAAATTACCAATGAATTCCACAAGTTATGACTAAGACTACAATAACAACCTGAGATTTTACACAATAAACCCCCACAGTTCTCAGCTTCTATTTTACAATATCTACGTTCCCTTTCTGAAGGCAGGCAGGGAAGACACATAAGAGCTGAACAGATATAAATGGGTATCCAACACAGTGTTTTCTCTTGGTGACATTCTGGTTTATTACTCATGATGTTGCAACAAACTTTCCCAAGGCACAGATTCATTTTCTTTTATTATAGTATTAATAAATTTTAATAAAGCACAGAGTTTCCAGGAAGCCACCCTAACAGATAAGCTGATAAGATCCATGATCTTCAGACTGTCAAATATAATGAGGCAGAGAGCCAAAGATGTATGTTAGGAAGATATTCCATTAAATATTTAATTAGGATAGTTTTAAAAGGTCAAGGAAAAAAGTCTGAGAGGTGCCAGATGGTGGGGTAAAAGTGACGGAAGAGGGGGGATATCTAGATGAAGTCTCTGGGTACACAGATAATCTGCCAGAACTGAATGGAAGGAGCTTATTGCCATAAAAGCAGCATTTTCAAGCTCTCATTAACTTGAACTTTAACCACATTCATCTCACAGACTAATCTGGTTCTGCTTTTAGTTTGCAATATATTCATGTGGAGGCTGGGCCATAAAGATGGGCAACACGCAAATGCTAAGGGGGAACTCAGTCACCAAGCTTGCCCTATGCCCATTTAAACATAACTGAAGGTAGATTTTGGTTTCAAAACATCATTTTGAAACAAAAGAAATTAATTTTGAAGATATCTGTGCAATGGTTTAATTTTTTTTCTTTCAATTTACCTCTTTTGGGGGCTAAACCAGTTCTCTGAATTTCGAGCAGCTACAAACGGTTCCAGTCAAATCCAAACCCTGCAATTCTATAGCAAATAAGCTATTCCTTGAAAAAAAACAGATCAAACCAAGGAAACAAGGAAATGCCCCTTGCCACCAAGCATGGATTTAGTAGAGTGGAGACACAAGCTTTACTAACTGCAGAAGTAAACACCAAGATCTGCATGGTCTGTGAGCATTTGGGTTGATGGATCATAGAGAGGTCAGACAGCAAAATAGTCTAAGCTCATTTGTCCTGTTGCCGGTTTATTGTAAGGCCAAGTGAAATAGGCTCTACTTCAGTGTTTCTGATGAAATGAACACATCCTACCGTATTATGTTCTATGTGCTGAAGAGTAATAGTCACAGGCTCCTTAAGGGTCTGAACTGATGCATTTTCAATGCTGGCACTCACAACGTAAGAATTCAACCTCTCCTTCGTTAAGCTGTCATCCTGCAGTGGGAAAATACACACATGGAAAGTAAAACCCAAGCTCTTCCCTGCTTCCATTTTCTTCAATTGTACTTTTTGGAACATATGGGATGCCTGATGTAATTTAGCCACTTGCTACTTCATTAGAAAAGGTAATTAGTTGCATATTCAGGCACAGTCTCCACATCAGCTGAAGCAGAACAGGGTTTCAGATGCATCATCTGGATTGAGAAAGCTGTATAATCATTTCAGTACATCAAAACATCCAGTTGTACATCATTAAGCTCATTAGACAGCAGACACAATGGGGAATGCTGCTTCTGTGTGAAAAGCATTGCTCGGCACACTGTGTTGCTCCATCATACCAAAGGAAACGTCTCCTTTTTAAATCACATTCACCCACTCCCCCCGAGATAAGAAAACAGCAAGTAGTAGAATATCCCTAAATGCTGTTATTTTATTGAAGACATAAACCTTGAAGTTATTTCAATGCTATTTGACATGCACTATGCATGGTCCTTAAGCAAGGGCTCACCAGCAGGGGAAGATTAAGGGATGTTCTTTTCCTACAGAAGTATTAGAACAGCTTCAGCTACAGACAATGGACATCAAGTCTGAGGTCTACAGACACCTCTCAGAGCATCCTTGCTGCAGAGAAGGTTTTGCTGCCTGGGAGCATTTTCCCTGAGCACTCCTTAGTGCTTCATCAGTCTGATGCTAAATGTGCCCAGAACAGATGAAACTATTGGGGCTTTTCTTTAGCACACACGAAGAACAGCAGAACTGATTCCTGCTGTGTTAGCATTTGATAGGAGCTGGAGTTACCACAAAGAGTGAAGTCGTGCCAAAGAAGTTAAACTGGATCTTGGAATGCTTCTCTGGGTCAGAGTGCTCGATCCCAAGGAATTTCTTCAGTGATCCTGGCAAAAACACCGAGGCCAAGGCCTCATTGAAAGGGTTTTCCTGAATGTTGAGCTGCAGAAAAGAAATGATGTGCTCAGAGCTGCTTCCTTCAAGTTAAATATGTTATGGTACAACACAGCAGGATTGTCTGGTTGAGTCGGTGGTCCCTGAGGTGATATTTTGCTCTCACCTTGAGATCCAGGCCTCTGTTGTAGGAGGTAACCCCAAAGGCCAGTCCTTCAAACATGCTGGGATCTGGACGCATCACCAGGAGAGCCATAGAAGTGGCTATGACCGATGTATTCCTTTCTGTGTAAGTCACTTTATAGCCCATCTCCTCAGTTGTCTTCAGGATACTTTACCAAGAGCAACAGCAAGAAGAAAAAGAAGAAAAAAAAGATACATCTCTTGAACTGTTCTGCTGGCTTCATAATATGCATCCAGGAGAAGAGAAGCAGTTAAAAGCCTCTGCTCTGATTTATGACCACAAGGAGCAATCACTAGAGCAGAATAGGTCCATCAACGGGTAGATGGCATTTTGTCTGGCACAGGGTCAGATGATGGTTGAGTTAGCATGTTGTAAGCTTAAAGTCTGGCAGGGTGTCCCTCCTCCTATGGGGACAACATAAGGTGGTTCTGGGAAGACCCGAGTCTAAATTCACACCCAGTCAAATACTGCATTTCATCTGGGAGGCAGTAACTTGTAAAACCTGCTGATTTGATTGTCTGCAGTCATCTAATTGTACCCCCAGGTGAAGTATCAGAGCCAGAATAATACAGTCTGCAAGGGACCTCTGGAGATCCGACATCCAGCTTCCAGCCTGCCCCAGGCAGGGCATACTTTAAACACAGGTCATTTGCTCAGGGTCTTGTCCAGGAAAGCTCTGGATATCACTGAGGATGGAGATTTCCAGGCTTTCCATGCCCTGCTATCAGTGGGGTTTTTCTAAGTAGAGAGAAGAGGCTGGAATCTAAAGGAAGCAGTAAATTAAGGTTGCTTAATGCTCATGGGTATTAAGCATCAGAGGCAGCTCCAGGTCTTGTTTGGCCTCCCCTTAAGGCTATCCAGCAGTGTGCAAAAGGGATAATACCCTACTGAAAGCCTGCAAGACAGCTGCCCCCAACAGACTAAAGGAAAACCTTCCTGTCCTCCTTTGCTCTGGTGCTCTCTTCATGCATCATCAGTCCCAGACACACAAGGAGCCCCACGGCTGCCCTAGAGCTTCAAAGCCTGAAGTTCAACTGCCCCAGAATATCTGATACGCAAAGTCTCTACTGAGGTCTGGAAGGAGCAGCATAATAGCCCATGTGAGGATATCGTCATGGTGGGACTCAGCAGGCAGCATCACAGTGGTCGTGCTCTTTGGTGTTTTAAAGTAAGGTCTGACTGATGGAAAAGTGAAAATATCAAAGACTGGAGTTGTGAAGGTACCGTTATTACAATCTGCACCTACCAACTCATACCGCGAAGGATCAGGAATCCAGGGCCTATCAGAACATCATCTGTGTCCCTAAGACTTTGTATTTCATGGGAGAAATCACAGTAAACATTTCACTTAAACCCCCTCCCAGCCTATTTGAGAAGGCAGAGGTGTTGAGTGCTGGCAGCTATCACAGCCCCCTCTCCACACACTGCAGTGCAGTAGACTTTGAAGGGAGAGCATAGAGCCGAAAGGATCACGATGCTGCTCACTGCTTTCTGCCTGGCAGATTCTCAAAGCCATTTTTGGCTATTCCTCCTTGCAGCCTCCTGGGTTTGAAAAGGCAATGCAGAGGTGTCCAGTGCAAACAACCGGCTGGTTGCCTGCCCTATGCCTCACCTAGAACTGAAGGGGAAAGTTAACTTTCCTTGCTTTTAATATTTCTTATTAGCATTTCTTATTAAAGTATTGGTTTACCTTAAGTAAACCAGAAAATTGCTGATAATCAGTCTTTAAAATGAGAGATGCTGAGAGCCTTTAATAACAACGAATGCAGCATCCTTACACTGTTGGTTAGCACTGGTCAGTGCAATGCAGGATAATCTCTGCTCTTTGGAGCCTCAGGCTGTGCAGTGAGAAGTGGTAAGCTGCCATGCCCAGATCAGAGATGGGTGAACTTTGTACTTGCATTTGCCTTTGAAGAGGCTGGCAGTAGTTTTCTGAACAGACGTTTCAAACCCAAGTGGTTGAGTTACCTTTAAATAGACAGTTGAGTCACCTTTAAGCTCTCAAAGGGCACAGATGTTTTCAAAGTTATCTAGCAACTTCAATTTTAGTCTGTGTGAGGATCACATAATGGATGTAGGATCCCAAATGTAGATGTGGAAGCCCTCAGTGCTGGGATGTGAAGATCACCTTGGAGATGAGATGGCAGCTCAGCAATCTCTCTGCTCCGCCTCCAGGCTGAGATGCCCACAGAGAACAACCCTGATGGTGACTTCTGCAGAACTGGTGCTGATAAAAGCACCTTTGCCAACACAATAACCAATTTCTACTGCTAAGAGCCACAAACATATTGAAGATCCAAGTACGGATATTGCTAAGTCTTGTGGTGCTATTTTAATAGACTACTCCATGGTGCCATTGTAGCTTAGGAAGCCACTTCTGGGGGTTATCTGACTTACCTATTGGTCACTTTCCTCATGTTCTCATCTTCTATTTCTTGCAGTAAAATACAGTTTAGTATAGACAATATGGACTCTGCAAGTGGCACACTCACATCTGCAAGCCTTACAATGTCAGAAACTTTACTTGTGATGATTTCCAGTTCTTCCATTTGCAGGGTTGTATTTGGCAAGAGGTACAAAATCTGCTCTGCAACATCCTGTGCATTCTCTGAGGAAAAAGAAGAAAGTACGGGTGATTTATGTGGCATAGCTATGTGTCTAGCTGTACAGTCCAGCTATACAGCTCCATGTCTCTATGGTAAAGCAAGAAATGGGTCTGCTTCTGTTCTCTTTCCGTATGGATATAATGCTTCCAATCTATTACAGAATTATGTCCAAAGAGTAGGTCAATGAGCCCTCAACATATCAGTGAAGCTGGCGAAAAGTAAAGTCTGGATAGCTCAGCTTGTGTGTTAAAGGAATCAGCATATTCTCATCTCCTTTTAGATTCCAAAGATTACCTGTAAACGACATTTACTTTTAGCTTGGGTCATGTTTACAAGCAGTTTGGTGTTCAGATTTACACAAGTTCTTCCTATCTGCCCAAATGCTGCTTAACTGGGACAGCAGCAAAAGCCATTTCTGAACGATCGAGTCTGAAAGGCTGGATTTGCCATTCACCATCTCATCATCCCTCTGTGATGTTTTTATAGAAGCAGTTTTCCACCTGGGGACTCAGACAGCCGTATGCAAATGCACATCTCTGTCAAGGCTCTATTATTTGATACCACTGCTGAGTAGGTGGGTGAGCAATGGTATTGTTTTTGTTCACCATTCAAACAACTTGTACTGTTTGCATAGCTTAGCAAAGACATAATCAGGCAGTTAAAGGTCACCTTAGAGCTTACATGAATTACAGCACAAACTTTTCCCTTCCATACACTAATCAGTGCTTCTTTGTACAATGTTAACAACTACTTCAATGCAGTAACAGAGCACAGACAGGCAAAACCCGTCATGTTATTCAGTAGTTATTCACTCAGTTCTAAATCTAATCTCTGATTTGAGACGAGTCTTCAAAGTGATTGCTAGAGAATTTTGAAGCACCTGCAAAATTCATCTATATTAAAACCACTTTCAGATGCCCAGGTGAGCAGGATGCACATAAAACAACCTTATTGCTTTGTTTCTTCAGATGTCTAACATAAACATTATCTGAGTATAACTGGTTTTACCTTGATTCATTGTATCATTGAAGTATTTGATGCCTTACCTTCTGTTATCATGATATCTTGGAGTTCTAAGATACTATTTGGGAGTTCTTCCAGTAATCTACACTCAGTCAAATCTGGTTTCCTCCAAAAAGCTTGCTCAAGTTCAATATGAATTCCACTGAAAAAGGAAAACAGTGTACATTGTTACAAGAAAAAAATATGTATTAATAGATGTTCCTCATATTTCCCATTCAGGTACATTCAATGTCATTACTTAGCCCAATTTTAAAGCTGACTTACAAGGCAGATCTGACTTAGCACTCATTTAGCAGAGTGGGAGCACAGCCCAAATGCCAGAGCAATTTGAAATGCATCTGGAGGTACTGGAAGGCAGAGCTGTGAATGGACGGCACAAAATGCTACCGTGCATCTGTTTCCCCTCTCTGCTCAAGCTGAGAGTCAAGTGCTGCTTGTGCTTGCTGCAGGTGATGATGTGATGCAGGGCTCCCTTCTCCCGCAGCCTGTGCTGGAGCATCCCTGCACGCTCTGCATCTTCCTTGGCACGGCGGTGCTGTGTGCCACAGCACGCTGCCATCTGCTTTCCCACCACTCAAAGCTTGGCTCTCCCTCCCGTTTCCCATGCAGGAACCAAAATGAGGTGATTTTGTCACTCACCAGCTCCTCTTGGCAGACTGCAGAGGGTTTCTCCTGCAGCTCACCTCCGCTTTGGCCGCTGGCTTCGTTAGTGGCCAGGAATAATTCCCCTTGTAGGTTGTGTGGGAAATGCTTTCTGGACAATCCATGAGAGCTGAGGAAGAAACACATAAAATCCCTTTTAAAAGAGAGAAAAACCAAAAAGCAGACGCCACCCCCCAACACACTGTTCCCTGGCCTCCTCTCCTGTTGGGAATGGGCTGTAAGCTGCAGACCGGAGAGGAGCATTTGACAAGTTTACTGGCTGCAAGAAAACATTTTGTGAAGTATTTCATCTGTTCTTCTACAACCTTCTCTTTTGCTTGACAAAGGCAGTTCTCAGGTAAAGTGTTATTTTCCCAGCATCATCAACCATATTTAATGTCAGAACATCCTTCAGGCTTCTCTAATCTATCTGAAGGTGCTTTCACACTGCCCCTCTTTACCGCCTCAGTGTCCTTCCTCCAGGCTTTTTTTGGCTGCAATAAATAGGTGATCTTTTTTAAGGCTTTGGTATAAGATGCGCTTTTGAAGTCCAGTTACCGCCTTACAGCTCTTCCCTCTGGCTTGCGTCTGTGTTTTAAGGAGCAATAGAGATTGTAACCAAACCAACAAAGACAGTGGGACTGGAGAGCTTGAAGAAGGACTTTTTATAAGAGCAAGTAGTGATAGGACAAGAGGGAACAGCTTTGAACAGAAAGAGGGTAGCTACAGGTTAGATATATGGAAGAAGTTCTTTACTGCAAGGGTGGTGAGTGTCCTCAGAATTACAAAGCATGTGGTTTCCAATAAGCTTTTAATGAAGTATTATATTACCTATTGGCTTGACAGCCACATCTTCAGGTTTCACATGCAAGGATAATAGTCCCTCTTCATAAGTGTCATTCAAGGACTGTTTGATCTTGAGACTCAGCACTTCTTGTGTTTCAAGTGATGTGGCCTTTATAATGGCCTTACAGATGTAGCTACAAACATGATACACAAACAAGGCTACCATATTAGCAACATTCCACAATTAGAAGTGACTACAAAATTAAGGAGTAACCCAGAAAATTACATTGAATTGGATAATTTATGTATGTATTTTGTTCACCAGAAGTGCAGTGCAATGGCAAATGTCACTTCTTTTGCACACTAGTACCTTATCACTGGAGATGCTTTCTAAAGTAGGAATTATTGGGAATACAGACACGAGAATCTTTTTATAGTTTCGTGGTAAGTACCACAAGAGGTTTCCTGTTCATGTTATCTTGGCACAGGAACACCTTTGTCACAAGTAAGCATTTTTCAACCATGTTTTAAAGTCTGGAGCAAGCTAGCCATACAATGATGAGGTGCTTGAGTACACCTGCGTCCAAACAGAGGTGGCAGATGCCAAGGTCTCTGGAAAACTGGGATTTAGCTAACTGCTTTCAGCATCTCCTTTAGATTCCAGCTTTTTCTCCTCAAGACAGCTGGTATCTTCTGGGTAATGTGCTTGCTGACTTCAGGAGGTTTGGAATGACTGTCTCTCTCTTTGGGTGGCTTCAGGCAAGGCAGAAAGATGCAAAGAGACAGATCTCAGTTGTAGACAGATCATCTCAATGGACCTTTAATTTAACTGGGGGCAAAGAAGCGAGATCTCCTTAGGACAGGGATGTTTCAAGTGTTCTCAACTCACTCCTGTCTTTACATGACTGTTCCCCACTAAGCATGGCCTTTGTAAGTCATTTGTAACCACTCAAATGTGATGGGAACACAGCTCCCCTGCCTTTTCTGGGCTGTGGTCAGAAGGCAATAGGATGTCCTGCAGAAGAGGTGCAGGATTCATCCTGGCAGCTTTATTGGGCATTGGCCCCAGTGAAGGATCTGAAACCAACTCTCACATTGCAGCACAAACCTCCCAGCTTGCTATGGAAGCACTTGGAGCCTCTCGGGATATGGTGTATAAGACAGAAACCTTGGATGCTCAAACACTTTCCCCCAAGTCAAGCATTACTGTGGTTCTGACTCCACTTCTGCTTTTGACAACTAAAGGTTCCACAGTTACTCTGAAACTAAAACAGCTGAGAAGGGGATAATTCCTCCTCACCCTAAAAATGAAATCAATATGAGCTATGGAAACCCAGTTCATAACCATGGGTCTTACCTTTGGGACATCTGCTTGAGCTTCACCTTCAGTTCGCATAGAAAGACACAGCAAGTTAGAAGCTGGTTAAAATCAACTGATGCAAGTTGGATTTTAAGGCAGGCAAACAGCAGAAACTCAGTGCTCTCATTTAAAATAGAGCCTATTGCTTTAACTGCTATTGGGGCCTGACTCTTTGGAGTAGCCTTTGTTCCATAGGACTTCTAGAGGTACATCATGATAAGAGAGAACATCAGAGTGCATCAATGCTGCCTCACACAGAGAGCGCAGAACATAGCAGTATCTACTGAGACACACTGGTTTTCCAGCCCAGCTCTTTAAATGGGGTCCACCTACCAGACTGAGGTAAATATTAAGCCACATAACTACAATATCCTCCCTGAAGAGATAAGAAAAAGTAAGTTTTTAACTCAAAACTAACACATTACTTACATAAGCCCTGTTATGGACATTGCTTTGTGGATAATTACCCCTGCAAGCAAAAAAGAACACAATCATTATTTCAGAGCAAGCATATAACACGCCACATTCTGCTGTCACCTAATGACTTTATCTCGTGACCACAAGGAGCCAGACCTTGCAGCTCAGAAGTCATCTTGAACCCATCACAGGTGTAGCTACAGAAATCCCCAAGGCCAAGTGCTGTAACAGAGATGCACCCTGACAAAAAATGCTTCTTCCAGAATGGGATCTCCCCCCTTGCGATTTTCTGAATTGGCTTCACCCCATGTAAACAGTGCAGTGCGTTGCTGTGTTGTCAGCTGCAAAGCAAACAGTAACTGTGGGAGTCGGAGAAGAACGTAGGAAGTCAAAATATGCACGGAATAACACTCCATGTCTGTGCAAGTGATACTTTTATGAATTGCTAAATGTCCTTCCCAGCTGCTCACAGTCTGGATGTGAATCATAGAAACCTAGAATGGTTTGGGTTGAAGGGACCTCAATGCTCCTCCAGCTCCAACCCCTGCCACAGGCAGGGACACCTTCCACTAGAGCAGCTTGCTCCAAGCCTCTGTGTCCAACCTGGCCTTGAACACTGCCAGGGATGGGGCAGCCACAGCTTCTCTGGGCACCCTGTGCCAGTGCCTCAGCACCCTCACAAGGAAGAACTTCTTCCTTATATCTAACCTGAACTTCCCCTATTTCAGTCTGAACCCATCATCCCCTGTCCTATCACTACAGTCCCTGATGAAGATTCCCTCTCCAGCATCTTTTTAGCCCCCTTCAGACACTGGAAGCTGCTCTGGGGTCTCCACACAGCTTCTCTTCTCCAGGCTGAACAGCCCCAGTGTTCTTAGCCTGTCTTCATATGGAATAAAACCAGATTGGGCTAAAAGCCGTAACATAGATGAGTCTTGGGCAACAACGCATTGCTCCTGAGCAGGGTTTGGGAACTATAATATCCTTTCAGTAGACACCGCTATGCAAGAGCCGGTGTGTACCTGCTTACACAAACTCACTGTGAGGATGGATGTGACCTCTTCACACCCTCAAGCAATCACTGAAACAAGGCTTCAGCAGCCCTAGCAGCCTTGCATTAGGCAGGATATATATTTTGAGGCAAACGCGCCCAATAAGCAAAAAGTGAGCATTGTACATGATTATACAGCTCTGGAGGGCTGGTTTCCACCCTTGGCACAGGACTGGTCATTTGGAACCTGGCTGCAATTTCACTCATAGAACAGAGGGTGGAGGTGACACCACCGTATAGCCAGAGACTTACCTGACTTTAAAGTTTGTCACAACAAATACTTCTCCAGTGAATATGATACGAAACTGGAAAGAAAACAATGACATTTTTGTTAACTTGATTTATTGATACCTTCTCTATTTGAATTGCCATGAACATTCTAAATCCCAATGAATACGGCTACAAATTTTGGCAAAACATCAGCACTTTTCCCTTCCTTCAGAATTTCATTTTATCCTGTTCAAAGTGTGCTGGATAACACGATTCTGAGACACCGCAGCAGTGTTACGTGGATACTCATTTCTGTGTTGTCCCATCAGTTTACGTGCAGCACCAGCTGTCCTCATCATGATACTTGCTAGAAAGACTTGAGAGTGAGAAACGAAAGCTACTCACCCAGTTTTCAAGGAGGTTCCTTGCATCGTAGTAGTCAGGAGCTCGCTCAGTGTTGTAGAAGAGGGAGAATTTCAGATCAATGCTAAAGAAGCTGACTGTAAGAAGAGAATGTAAGTGAGACGCATCCTGTAGAAGGTGCCCGCACCACTTTCCAGCTCCTCACCCCTCCATTGAACCCTTCCCATGGTCACTGAGGCTCTTTGGGAAATCCCAGACTCCAAGTGTCCAAGTCTAGGTTACTGCTGCATTGCTAGAAACATTATTAAAGAGCCCAAGGGCCAAGTTATGGCAGCTTAGCAAACAAGTTGTGGTTCATGCTTGTGGGTGCACCAGGTTGCTTTCTACTGCCTGCAGGGAATGCATAGGAAGAGACAGGAGGATCTGTTGCCAGACAACACCTTGCTGAACAGCAGTGGCTTAAACATGTGACCGAGTCTTGAATTGTCACATCTATGGTGTCAGTGGTGACCGTGGCAGCCCTTAAAAGGGCCTCATTTAGCACTTACGTGGAACGGTACCATTGGTACTACTGGTCGGAGGCAATGGGGGCAGCGTAGGAGCCCATGTGGACGATGCTTCACTTGAGCCTGCTGGAAAGGACATTAAAAGGCCTAAGAATCCACAGTGGCAAAGGTGTAAAGAAGAGCAGAGCCCAGTTAGAGAGAGGCATGAGTCCTTCAGCCAAGGTCATCATAACAAAGAGCTGCTGCTGTTCCACAGACCTCTATGGGGTGAAAACAGTGGGGGGAAGTACACCTGCACATGGAGTTTTCTGTGTCCAGAGGTAACTACAGCATAACAAGGGAGAAAACAGGATTGGCAGAGTTTAGATCACAAGGAAGACCAGAGCTCATGCACCATTATCCGATTCATTGCTTGTATTGAAGAGCTGTTATCTCCCTGTTCCCTTCTTGCTTGTGTAACCTGTGCCAGCCTCCAAGAAAGGAGCTTGTCAAGCACTGCGTGCTAACAGTTAACATACAGCAATGCAATGCGAGATGAACAGTGATACTCATGGTCTCTGCTTTAATGATAACCTGGCATAAGGGTCCCCATTACAGATACCAGCCATCCTGCCTGTTGTTTTCCAGGTAAAGGATTCCATTTGTGGCCAATTTTCCTCGAGGTGAATCACCTTGTCAAACCAGATCAGACTTCTGCATTTCACATGCAATCTGCCACCTCACCAGGCAGACAGGGACAAAACAGGTCATGTTTGTCACCGGCACTACAGCAAATGGCAGTGAACCGAATCACCAGCTAGTATTACAAGCCTTGGTGTTGACAGATCAGCAGGATCACAGCAGTTTGCTCTACAGGTACCATTTTCTTCCTATGCCTGTGCTTTGTGGTTTTTTCTTCACTCAAATGACTGTCAGAGACTTGACAATCTAGGTCTGACTAAGAGGAATAAATTTAACACGTGAATACAAAGCCAGATGTCTATGAATAAGGAGTGTGGATGGAAATAAGTAGGATAAGGTTGTCCTTCAGAAAACTTGGTTTTCTCTACAGGAGTGCAAGGGAAGGAGAGTCACCTTGCTTAAAACACAACAGACCACTCAAATCAATGACCATCCGTTTGAATGGGTCAGACATACTCTGACCCATTCAAATCAATGACAATACATCCATGGACGTAACAGATAGAGGGGCTATTAACAACTTGAAGCCTCCTATTTTGATCCTAAATAGCTTCAAATTCTTTTGTAAAGCAGAAAGGAGAGCTGAAGGCAGAAGCCCCTCCTGAACAGGCCTGCTACAGTACACAAGCTTCTGCTTCCTACACAAACAAGTTTTACCCTTTGCCTTGACCATGCGCTCAGCACAAAGTTGAACCAGAGCAGGAGGGCAATAAAGCCACTGAAGTCCAGCTCTGAGTTGCCTCTTGCAGACAAAGCTCAGACTCTTCAGCCTTCAGTCTCTCAGTGTTCCTGTCTGTGGTTTGGTGTCATCTCATGATCTGGGAAACAGCTTCAGCCCCACCATAGCATCCTCAGCAGAGGCAGCACA
>WYDI02011047.1:3437-23661 GCA_009867235.2 Psittacus erithacus
AGGGGAGGGAAAGGGGAGGGGAGGGGAGGGGAGGAAGAAGGCAGGAAGGGAAGAAAGGAAAAGGGAAGAAAAGAGGGGGGAAAAAAGCAAAAAAGTTAGAAGAAAGTAAAAATCCACTTTAGAAAAGATGCCTTTAAGCATCCTTAATTGTAGCAGTTGCTATGAGCTACAGCTAAAGCTGCAGAGGGTAGAAATAGAGACTAAATGTGTACGGGAGATTAGTCTGAAACAAAACCCCAGATAAGAATACCTCAAAAGCCACAGGATGGACAAAATATTGAAACTTAAACAGTTCAGTGAAAATTTGAAAGAAGTATGTCTTTTTTTCACTCCAAACCATGGAATATGGCCATTTTCAAATGCTAAATCCAAACTCACTTTTTATCTCAAGACCGTCGTTGTTTTGCAGGCACAAATTTACTGTAACATAATAAGAAGTTACTGAATGCTCAAGAGAAGATTATACATTACTCCCTGTCAGCGTGTTTCATCCTTCTTCTCAAGTGCGGGATGTTAGACACTATAAATTTTTCAAATTTTTTTCTGTTTCATATTCCTGTCATTCTTCTAGTTTCAGTCATAATCTGTGTTGAAATGAAATCAAAGTGTTGCTATTTCCCTTAATTTTACCTTTTTCAGAAAATAATTAATAAGTATTTTTGATACTTTTCATAGTGAAAGATCGATTTTAAAACATTACATAAATGTGTGTACTGAACTAAAACCTACGATTTTCTAAATAGACATTAGCTCAGAAATAATAGTTATCTATTTTGTATACAATGAAAAAAATCAGTTACTATTTTAAAATAAAGTCTTTAACCTCCCTTGATTTCAAAATGTGGAACTGTAGTGCACAAATATGAACAGCAAAACTGGGATTTCACAAGAAAATTAATTAATTTCCTGATAAATAAAATATCTGTATTCCAAGTTTTGCTTTTTTCCAGTGAAACAGCCTGAAAAATAAAGAAAATCAAATTGCTTCCATAAGGCAAAAAGAATGTTTAGCTGGAAGGTCAGCATCCATTCAAAGCGGAAAATCTTTGTAGTAGGTCTTTGCTTTTTAAACTGCTGCATGAGAGCAATACATATTTGAAGAATCGTCTTGTTCCTGACCTATAGTGTCTGGTGCCTCAGAGGCTGCTAGTAGGAGGATTTGAAGCACTGATGGGTAGGTAGGTCTTCTGTCCCCTGCTTCTTTGCTAAAGCATTTTATTTTGTTCGTGTGTTCATTCCAACTCTCATTTTTCTGTCTCTTTTGCTCTTAGGTTGCCTCGAAACAATTTAGGAATGCCTGGCCCTGCCAAGAAAGGAGAATGTGGACACAAATGTCGGAAGGTCATTACCTCTCGGCGGCTTTTTTCTGCAGGAAGAGTCTTTCACTGCTACCTCCTCACTTTGTCAACATTTGAATATGCTGCAGTTTCTCCAGAGCAAACACCAGGTTACGGGGTACTGCTGCCAAACTCAGCTCTTTCCCTGTCTGAGTTTTATAATCCAAACTATCACTTTAAGGCATGTTGTATTCTAGGGTCAACATAGCTCTGACCAGCAGTTATAACCTTACAGCCAGTGTTTTCAGTTGCTAACCATTCTAGGCAAACACTGGTGTGGGAGAGAGGGCAGGGGAGACTGATGTTTGAGAGGAATTCTCACCTGGTACCCATACTTGCTCAAAGAACAATTTAAGTGAGATCTTTTGTACAATGGCCCAGTGACTGATACTGTACCTAAAGCAGGGATAAGTCACTATAGAACTCTGCCGTCAGGGCAGGGAAAAATAAATGAAATTAAATAAGGCTTTTTTTTTTTTTTTTTAGTAACACTTAAAAAACCAGTGCACTTGTAAGAAAAAAGAAAAAAAAACAACTTTATATCAACTATGAAAATTTAACTATAAATTTGCAGTACTATAGAAAACATCCATTTTTAAATGTCATGAAGTATTTACAGGAGTTGAGATTCCTTCTTTGTAGCTAGGGATTGCTTTTTATCTCACAAGACAGAGGAAATAATCAAGTATATGTTTTCCATTTTGATTTTTTCAAGTTTCTGGTTATCCTGTCATGCATAATGCATTACATTCTTAGCTTCTTAAACTAAATTGGCATAATTAAAGATTTCAGTTACTGAATATTGTTTCTGATTGTGTCAGGATTTTCCAGGGCTGCTTTTCAAACAATTTAACTAGTTTGGAAAAAAAACCACAGTTCTTGAATTAAATTATATTCTGTGGAAGCAGTTTTAAATTTTATGATGGTTCCAAGGCATTATGGGACATAAACACAGTATAATGTATGTGCATACATTCAGATTGCAGGCATAAAAAAATTGGAGAGAATCAGAAAATGAATCTAAAATGAAGAATCTATTGAAAAAGTTCAGACTCCTAAGTCTGTCAACAACTCCGTGCAGAAGTCATAAAATGAAAAATTAGAAAGTTTTTCTCATGACTTAAAGTTGGGAATGTGTGGTGATGAGACTATATCTGCTGGAGACAGATGAGATGAAGAAAACTGTGACCAGTCTTGCTCCTATTGAATCTAAGAAATTTTGACTATCAAATGCATCTGACTTCCTTTCATGCCAACACAAATTAGCCACTGATATACAGCGGAATGAAATTGGGCCGGCACACACAGTTTGATTAGACTATTTTCTATCCAGTAATTTTTATTAATACAACTGAATTTGGCATAACTTCCTATAGCTCTAACGAATATATTGCAAATGATTAAAATGATAAAACTATGTGGCCTTAAATATTGCCTTAGAAGATTTGTCATCCAAGGAGCCTTAGGAAAAGCATTAATGCAAGTGAGTAATTTGAAAGGCAATTTCTCATTGTTTAGTTTGCAGTGAAAATATAAAAACAATTATATTTTTGCCTGGCTTTCTTTTAAACGTTTCCTCTGAAGGACTTTTCTGAAACAAAAAATACCATTAAAGGCTCTTTGAAACCTAGGATAGCTATCATCTTCCAAGAATGGTGGGCTGAATTGTACTACTCAGTTAATTTAACTACTGAAGATGTATGTTCAGTTTTTAAATATACTGTAAAAATCCTATATGGCCTCAGATCATGTGGCTTCCCTGTGTGTTGTTTACCTGTTTCAATGTATAATGGCTCCAAGCAGACATATATTTTGCAAGATAGTATTTATAATTTGTCTGGTGCTCACTGAAGTCCACATATGTTTATTATATGTATAATTTTATCACCACCATTACTAGTGCTTAGCAGGCAATATCTCATCCTAAGCATTAGAATAAGTTGCAATTTTAACAACTTGCCCCAGCTAATGAAGAAATTAGCTCAGGAATTATAAAACACTGAATATATTGGACCAAGACAGGCAAATAAACTAAAAGCCTACAAGGCCTTCTGAAAAGAGATAAGTAAAAATTGCCAATCCATACAGTAAATAGAAAAGTGAATGAAATTTAGGGCTCAAATTATTTGGGTTTTGTACACAAAAAAGAGAAGTTGTGTAAAGAAAATCAAATTTAGAGGGAATAGTGGCATTTCAGTTTCTTCTGCATTGTAGGAGCATATAAATTGCAAGTACAGGTGCACCAGTACATAGTGCAATAGCATAAGGTATTCTGAATGCACTGCTCAGCAAGTAGACAGCTTGTTATTTCCCTATCAAAGTTCTGACTCATGTTAAGATGCAGCTTTGCCACAATTAAATCTAAAAATCATATTGGCATAGACAAGAACAAGACTCTGAATATGAAAAAAGAGTCATATGAAAAAAGCTTCCTCTTAAAATTCACCTAGTTTTTTATTCCTGCAGCTAGATAGACATCCGGGAATAAAAAAAAGAAAAAATATATATAAAAAATGACCAAAAAAAAGTGTAGCGGTTGCAGTACACTAAGTATGAAGTTGATTGTATCTTTGCTCTACCTCCCAGTTGCTTTTCCAAAGCCACAAGCACTAGCCAGAAGCTTATTAATTCTTCACCTAAATTCCAAATTAGGTATCAAGTAAATTATACCCATTAGGAAGATAACAGGAAGCCCCATGCTTTCTAACTTACTTTGCAAAGTGATGTGTGAGATTTTATTACAATTACCTCAGAAACTTTTGAGTGTGATGTACAGGTTGAAGAGATGGCTGATGGGAAAATCCACAAAAAAAATCCTAGAGACAAACCTATCTGCTGCCAACCACATCTGCTGAAAACTCAGTTATAAAGAAAATATGCCACTTTAAATTCCTGGTCTTGTGAAGTGAAATGATGGATCCCATGTAACTGATATTTGAAGATATGCTGAAATAAGTGGAGTAAAAAATAAGCAATTGATAAGAGTTTCTGCATGGGATCCTAAGAAAATGCCCTGAAAATGAGTATCAACAACTTTGCATGCAGTATGTTAACTGCATAAATACAATGCTCAAGAATATAAAACCCGACTAATACCCTAGGAATTCAACATGATTGTTTTTAACTGACTGTGACTTAACTGTGACTGTCACTTAACTGTGACTTCATCACAGTGAATGCAATTAAAATTCACCACGATCAAGTATATTAAAGATTTTCAATACCGGCAGAGTTGATGCTTTACGCCTTCCTCAGTTTCAGTTCAAACAGGTATTTTGAAAGAGGCTAACCATGAGAACCGCTGCCTTTAAACCTGTCAGCTTGTTCCCAAAAGTAAAGCTTTGCCACCTTGCACCGAGCGGAAACTTCACGCTGTCTCTTTCCTGTACTGATTCTTAACTTTTCCAGTGCAGAAGAAATCACACCTATGATTTCTTACATAACAGATCTAAAAAGAACTTCATCTGATAATTCATGTAGGAAAAAATAAATCTACTTAGGCCCATATTTAACTTAAAAGTATCTCTTTTTTTTCAAAACATATCCCATTTTGATTTGAGGCATATATGAATAATTTTGTATGGATACACTTCAGTTAAATAAGAGTCTTCCTTTATTGCTTTAGGGTTGGTGTTAGGAGCTGTGAACTTTGGTAGCAGGGACTTGTTTCCAAGATGACACACAAAGATCCCTTGGGGTTGTGTTCCATGGTTTAGCACAGAGGAAAAACATACAACAGTAAAAAAAAAAAAAAGAAAAAGAAAAGAAAAAAAAGAAATCGAGAAGATCCCGCACTTTTTTTTTTTCACGGACAAAACATCAGCTAAAGGGCGGGGGGGGGGGAGGGGATGGTTGGAAGGACGACGAGGAAGGGGGGAGTTTAAGTCAGGAAAAATCCTGCTGCCATTGAAACAAACCCGGTTTTGCAGAATCGTCTGCTAGTCTTACACAGGGAAAACAAACAGCTTTCGAGTCCAGATTCGCTCTTTAATGAGAAAGTGACTCACCACCAAACTTTCCCATTCTTGTCGGAAAACGCCGTTACCCGGTGACAATCACAGCGGGGTGAGCGCGTTAATCTTCGTCCCAGAGACGCCCCCTCGCCCCCAAAAGAAAATAATATGAAGGCATAGGAGAGGATTTTCTGCGCCCGTTACCTTTCTCCACAAGCTCCAGAGCTCCGGAGATTCATTTCTGCACCACCACCCTCTCCCCGGCTGCCGGGCAGGACCCGCTATCGGCCAGGCGCTCCAGAGCGGAGCAGAAGTTGCCGCGAACAGACGGCGCTAAGCGCCGCAGAGCCGCGCGCTCCCTGCGCGGCCGCGGCCCCCGCCACGGTCGGCGCTGGGGACGGAGCTTCGGCCGCCGCAGCGCTGGCGACGGCAACGGCGGCGGCGGGGCGCCGCTCGCGGCCCCGGTGCCGGGCGGGCAAGCGGCGATTGGAGGCGGTGGTGACAGCGGGCGGGGCCGTGCCGGCGGCGCCCCCCGCCCCCAGCTATAAGCCTGTTTGCCGCTTGCTCCCTGGGTCTCACTCCCGCTCTGCGCGTCTGTGTGCCTAGGCAGTGGAAATCCGCACCAGGGAGCTGCTGAGGGGCGCCGGTGTCATGTGAAAGCGCACATGCTCTGCCATTCACGCAGCCCCTCCCAGCAGTTCTTCCTCCGTGTGTTTTTCCTGCTTTTGCTAACGTAACTCCTTTCTTTCTCCCTCCGCTGCTTCGCCGCTAGCCACCCGCAGCCACTCCGCGGGCCCGGCGACCGCCTCAGGGGCTCCCGCGGCGGGCGGGCGGCCCGGAGCGGCAGCCGGTGGGGAGCGCGCCCGGCCGCGGGCAGCTCGCGGAGCCGCCTCGGAGGTATGATTTTGCCGGCGGAGCAGAGCTGCTGCGGCGGCCGACGCCTCCGCGGGTGCTGAGACGGGATTTTTGTGGTGCGGTTCCCGGGCTCTCAGCTTCATGACTGCGCGAAGCGGGGAGCCAACACCATGCGAGGTAAGCAGGCCGCGTTCTGTGGGAAAACTGCTGGGGAAGGGGCTGGGGAGGAGGTCACATGCCAGGGGGGAAAGGGTCCCGGGGAGAAAGTTGATGGGTCGCTCCCGCCTGTCGGCGTGGCCGTTTGCAGAGTGTTGCCCTCACGCGCGGGGCCGCGGCTAGCCTGAAGTGTTCTCCGCAGCAGGAGAAAGGGGGCATGGGACACCCCGGCGCACCTGAGCGAGAAAGTCCGGCGTCGCCCAGGCCGCAGCGGCCAGGCTGGGAGGGAAGAGGCGAGTGACTGGCAGTGCCTGTGTCCTCAAGTTCCCACCGGGAACTGTCCCGTGGGCACTTGGCCTCGGCAGGTGGCCAGTACCGCAGGAGCCGCCCGAGTCTTGGTGTCGGGTCTCTGCCAGTACGGGGAGGGGCTCTCCCTTCCCTCCCCAGAAGTTGTTCTCAGGACTTTTTCGCAGTTTTCGCGGTGTTCCCCAGTCGGCACGTTGCCCGAGGAGCCCCTTCCCCGGGGGTTGCTTAATGGGGCAGGGAGGGTTGCACTGACTGGGACGCTCCTCCCGTGCTGCAGCTTTCTTCTGCGGCCCTCCGAGCCAGTGCACCCTGCGCAGCCCTGTCTTGGAAGGCAGCCAGAGCTTCCCCTCAGGGCTTATAGCCCCACTCGGGAAGGGTGCCGCGGGAAAGCACACAGCATCCCCATCGACAGAACGGCCCAGGCGTGGAGAGCTGCCTGGGTGCTTGTCCGGAGGGTACCGGTGGGGCTGGAGAGGGGCTGCCTGCTGTGGCCGTCCCGCCGCACACCTGACGGGGTGCGAAGAAGTGCGGGATACGCGGTAAAGCGCGTCTCCTCTGGGACCCTTCTCCGGGCCAGGCGAGCACCGGCGCCAGGACGAGGACAATCCCGCCCCTGCCGGGAGCCCGCGGGGGTTGTTCATGTCTTCCGACTCTCACTTTCCACACTTCCCTGTATCGCCCAGTTCTTCAGCCCAGCTGGTTGCCTCACCGTACGGCAAAGTGATAAAGGAAAAAAAAAAGTAGTTTTTCCGGGGGTGCCGGGGTGGAGGAGAAGGGCTCTCGAGGAGCGGAACATGGTCGGGGTTGACAGCGACATCGCGTGCATTTCTTGGGTCTTTTTTAGTGAATGGGGGGACACACGCTGGAAACAACTTTTAGCAAGGATTTCCTCATGTGGGATGTCAGCTCCTGTAGCTAAGTGTGTTAAAAGCGCTAGCAAATCACGTGTGTAATTTTCTGTAAAGGAATTTTAACTTTGACATTTGCGCAGAGAAACAAACAAAAACCTTCTTTCTGCCTGCATTCTTAGAGGATGGGGTGTTTGCTTTGGGGCATCTGGCAAGAATTTGCTAAACAGTATTTGGCTTTCATAAGAGCAGGCGAAAATGGAGAGAAAACTCAATTCTGTAAATACTGCAGCTTTTTTTTTTTGTGTTGGTTTGGTTTTGTTTTCTCCGAAGCTCTTCCAGTGCAAGCAGGTCCCATCAAACGCTCTGGGTCATTCGAAACTTGCCCATCAGTGCTCCCTGAGCAGGAGCCCTGTTTCCGGGGCAGTTTGTCCACCCTAGCTAGACCCTCACTCTTTGTCCCGGGGCAGCCGCTGCTGCCGCAGAGCGGCAAGTGCGAGAGCGAAGTGAAATGGAATGTCGTCCCTCTCCTCTGACCTTTTCCATTAAAACAGGGTGCAGAGCGGGGGAGCGGTTCTGGGCAGGGAGAGGGGGCGGATCTCTCCGCATACCTGGTGGCATCGCGCCGCAGCCGCCTCTGCCGCCCCTTGAGCATGAAGAGGTGCTGCTCTGCCCTGGAATGCTGATTTATATTTGTATTATATTTAGGCTTGCTCAGTGGGGAATATATGGGTGGTGGAGAAAAGGGGATGGGATAGAGGGGGGAAGAAGACAAGCAGACAACTCTCATCTTTGTGCAAAACTCATATGCAAGAGGTCACCAAACTGATGCTTTACATTTGGTGTAGGTCGAGATAAGAACAGTGTTTGCCACCCCCTCAAATGAACAAGAACACTGTATACTAATAAAGTACCTGTCCATTGCATTTTTGGCTTTCCTAATAGTGGAAATAAATGTATATCACAATTAACAGTTGTAAGCCTTCTTGTGAAGGTACAGTTCTTTTCAGCTATGTTGTATTCACTGTTGGGTTTGAAAGAAGCTCTCTCAGTTGTACATGTGAGCTCTTCCCGCAAACTTTCCCAGCTGAATTGAGATCTGCCCAAGTTGCAGTTGACACACTCAGCCTGAGATGCTTGGGGTGTGCAGAGGCTGCTATGGTTGCTTAAAGAAAATACTCAGCCTGTGTTGCTGCCTGCTGCATCCTGAAGCGCTGGGCCATCATGAGGGCTGTTGGTCAGCCCATCCCATGGAAGCACAGCTAGCTCTGAGGCACACCTCAGCTATTGTGCCACTACATTATTGGTCATGTCCTATCTGAAATAATAATTCCTTGTACTTCAAATCTTGGTTTAAAAATCCTTTGGGGATACACAGCCATGCTAACTTACAGTAGAATAATATTCTGATGCAGGAGGCTAAGTGCTTGTGCTTTTGGTGTTCAAATTGTCACATGGTATTTCCCTTAGAACTGGGAATGGAAGTTTTGGAAGTTGATGACTTTTATATATCTATTTTATAGAGGCAGACATAGGTGTAAAAGAATGAATTTTGCAATTGCTCGTCACAGTCTTCTTTCCTTCAATCTGTCCACTCCTGTGACTATCCTGTGAGGAGGGCTAAAATGTAGAAGGTGTACTTAAGTATGCTTTTTTTAGAAAAAGAGGACTTAAAATGCAATAAAATTATTGTGCTGCTTAATTAAAAGAAAATAAATCTTAAAGGTTTTTTTCTTGTAATTTAATTTTTGCTAAAGTGATTTGTAAAGTTTAAAGCTATTACAACTTAGTGAATTCTGTATATAATGCAGCTGATAATGCAAATATATATAAAAAAAAATACAAAGTGGCAAAAAAATCAATGTCAAGTCACGAATTTTGATCTGGGCATGTGGTACCTGTGCACACACCAGACCTGAGTTTGTGGTCACAATCATTTCAGTTGTGAAAGTGGCACTAAAGCAGTTGTACAGAGTACCCTTTTATCGAAAAAAAATATTTCAGTTGTAAATCTTGCTAAAAAGCTTTCTCTTTTGTGTTTTCAAGAAAAAGAACACCATAAAGCCCTGAAGTCAAGGTATTTGAGGAAGTTTTTCTGTGTAGTTTGCTATTGGTGTCAGGACTGAGCAATGATAGATGTTACATAATGTTACGTAGTTACTCTGTTTTCTAGCATCACTGAAATATTTGTAAGCAATTAGGAAAGTGTGAATCAAACACAGTATCTGTACTATTGCTGAGAGCTTATTAAGTAACATATACAAATAGTCTGGATAGCTGAGAAAGTTCTATGCATTTAATAAATGATGGCAGGGAATCTTCATAAGCTCATTATAGCGAAGCAAACTTATGTCACAAGTTATTCCAAGAAACAAATATGACTAAATTTGGAACATGTAACATTAATATCCTAAAATATTTCAATTAATGCACTGACTATTTAGAACAAAGGTGGTAAGAGTAAAGCGATGCTGATTTTGACAGGTTTAGGACTCACCACAGCAAAACCTATTCGTTATGTCTGTGTAGCGTTTGCAGCTGCTACTTGCCTGAGTAATATTATTTGACTTCATTAAGACTCCTTGATACTGATGGAACACAAGTTTCTGGTGTTAGACCTTTTGCAGGTCAAATTTTAACAAATGTCAGTAAATGCTTAGAAAATCATAAGTCGGGAGTAAACTATTACTGAATTACATTAAAAAAAATACAAATGTATATGGTTAATACAGAGCATCACCTCTTTAGAATCAAACTGAACAAGAAACAAACCTGAAGCATGAGAACCTGTTTGTACCTCTGCAATACTTTTGCTTTGAATTCCACCATATTTACATTCCAAAGGGTATCCTGCATTTATCTATGATTGTTGTATTATGCCATAGTGTTGGGGGCAGTAGGGGAGTACATAATGAAAGGTCATCAATAGAAAACTGTTTGGTTTAATATCATTAGAATTTTTACCATAGAAAGAGGGTTTTTTTGTTGTTTTTTTTTTCCCCCTGTGTTTTTTTCTGTCTTTCTTTTTGTTTGTTTGTTTTTAAGATTTTTTTTCCTTGGGTAGAAGGCTGGTAACACGTACTATAACAGTTAATTTAATAACTATGATGTTGTCTTGTGCAATAGCTGGAAACAATTTCTGTATGGTGGTTTGTAAAATGTCTGACACTGCCTTTTACAAATACAATGATAAACAATAACTTGGTATGATTTACCCATTTGACAATGCAGTCGTGTTTGCAAATACAGATCTGTGGGGTTTTTTTATTAAGAACATCATTTTTATTTTCAAAGTTTTGGGGAAAAGATAACAGGAGAAAAAAAGATACGTGTTCTGAGTAAACTGAAAATCAGAATTCCTGTTTAAGACATACTTGTGCTAATGAGTGGAAAGTCTTTAGAGTACTATCATAGGTACTGCTATATATGATATTGACATGTGTCTAATAAGAAATGTACAGATAAAGTACTTCAGTAGTACTGTGTGTTTTATAGTATGGGCGCCTGTTACCTGATACAGGAAAACAAAATCAAAGGAATAAAGGATTCACAAGCTATTTAAGAAATCTTTTTTTCTACCTCTCAAGCAATGCAAGGAATTCACAGAAATTGAGGTTTGTGCTATGAAATTGAAGCATGTATGCCGAGTAGCCAAAGACAAAAGATGCACGCAGGAGTAAATATTGATTGAACTAATCATCAGATGAATAGAAATGAGCTTTACCAGTGCACCAGTATAATGGATTTTGTTAACTAGCCCTTTCGTCGTCCGTACGGTGCCCTTTCAACCTGCAACTCTATCTACTGAGCTCTTAATGAGGGAAATCACAGGTGGTGTAACGGCATTTATGGTAAATTGGGCTAAATAGAATAGTTGTATAAAGAACCAGTTGTAGTTACATAGGACAAAAAGGAAATTATCAAAAAGAAAGAAAGGAAAGAGAAACTTTGAACATCACTACACAATCAGGAGATAACAATAATGCGTTGGTGATTATGCACTGTTTTACACTTCTGAGACACAGTCCTAGATCACTTGCTGTTGAGCTTAGTAATAAACCTGTTAAATTAACTTCAACCGAAGTGTAAGTTTTAAGAAACCTGATACATTTGAATTTAAAATAAGTTTCTTTAAAGAGCAGTTTTAACAGCTTTGTGCATTTTGCACATTTGGGACTTTCCATAATGACTTTCATAGACAAACTGTAGATGTCAAAATGTTGTTCTTTGTGCTTCGTGTTTATAGAGTTCAATGTTGTTGTTCTTTCCGATTCTGTATGCAGTCTGGGCAAAGTCTGCAGTGCAGCTTGAAAATAAGACATCACACAGTGTCACTGGGGGTGGTAGACAGAAGGTGCCTTTTGGATTGTGCCATTTTCCTGATTGTTTTTAATGTTGCCTTCATGAGCATATTAAAAACTTGATTTTTGTGCAGGATTGAGAATAGAATATGATTGTGATAACCTGGTCCATGTTTGACTGAACAACAGTTGCTCACTTGTGTGGTCCTATTGATGAAACATTTGGCCTTCTGTATTTTTACTGTCTTGGAAATACTTTTTATCAAGCAGAAATGCTCACACTTAACTTTGCCAGACACAGTCTGCTGGAAATCTATGCAAACAGAATGACAGCTGTTTCTGCCTCTATTACAACTATATAGGCTAATTTAGTTTGACATAAATGTTGTTATTTTGATGTTAGTGATGAATTATTTTGATGAATTGTCAATTATGACGCATCTACACAAATTTTAAAGGAGGTCAACACTTTTATTACTGCACAAAAATGTAATAAATTTAAAAAATCATATGTTTATCTGGATCATAGACATTTAAAACCACATACTCATTACAGAGTAACGTCAAGTAATTACGCTTGCTTGACAGACAAACTCATCTTGACAGAGCGTTCCTGTTATCGTGGGCCTTATTTATGTGAGTAGTTCAGTAGACTTAGTGGGACCGCTCATATAAATAAGGCAGACTAAGTTAGAGGCTGCTTGTTCTCTGTCTCTTTGAAACTCAATAACTTGGGATTATAGGAAACATCAATGATTATAAAGGTTTACAGGAAATTAATGTCATAAGCAGCAAGCCGTGTTAAAAAATCTTCTTGCCCTGAAATGTCAATAAAATCACATTGTGCTTTTAACTGCCTAATACTCTTTGGTGCTTAAATATAGCAGTTTTCTTCGCCAGAAATTTGTATTTGCTGGAAAAAGATGTTGGTAAATGTGCTACTTGTTTTCTCAGCTATTACGAAAATTCAGAAAGTATTTAAAAACATTGTTCTTCTGCCAATTTTCAATAAATTACTTTGTTTAATTATTAAGCTTATGCTGATTGCTGTGTTGCTGCTGGTAAATAGTGGCCAATTCAATATTTAAGTAAAGATTAAGCAAATACGTATATTTGCAATACATATAAACATGAATATGCTACATAGGGTAATAAAAATTTTTACATGGCTAAAAAAAGCAATGTAATTTTAAGAGTAATTTTGACAATTATTATGAAGTCAGTCTTTGAAACATCCTGTCTGTTTATAGATCTTGAGGTAGTCTCTCAGTTAACTGATTTCTTTTAGTTATCCATGGTTACTTACATTTCCTGAACACAATAAAAACCTTTCACACTGTAATTTCTCCTTTTAAGAATCTTATTTCTGCTTCATTAATCCATGGTAGCCATAAATGACTTTATCGTGCAGAATAACATTTCGAAACAAGGCATGCATTTCCATTGCATTTAATTTTTCTACTCTCTGAAGCAATCCTTTAAAATAAGAATGTCCTTACTATTACAAGTAGTATGTATTATGAGGGTTTTTTTGAGTGAAGATGTTCAATGGGGAGGAAGAAATAGATCAAAAGAAGACAGAGAAGAAGTCGTTGTTAAATTGCAGTTCAGTATACTGTCAAAATAATGAGCTGTCAAGAGGGTAGCATATTATGTTTTGGAGCAGGTTGTTGTTGGTCTCAGATGAAATTATGGTTCTCTAAAATAAACATCAAGTGTAAAAAGCGAAGACAAGGCTCTTTATAAATAAGCCACTCTTAAATTACCATTCCCACTACAACAGGAGGTAAAGTATGATAGGCTTCATGCATTTTGATAATTTGGGGAGGTTAGTGTGCATTATACATTAAAAGTTTACACCTGTATGAGAGACACTTGGAAACGGTAGAACTAGTCACAGAGTTGATAGGATTTTTCTGTTTGTTAGCTAGCAGAGTGAAAACTGTGAGAAACCATTTTCCAAAAGGTTTATTGGAAAACAGAATCTTTTTTGGAGGTGGACGGATTAGTGAATTTACTATATGTGAACTGTATAAAATAGTTTCACGAAATTAAGGATAGTATTTTCATTAAAAATGTTGTTTGGAGACATTAATGTATATTGTCTTCTCTTTCCTTCTTGTAAAATATGCCTGATTTTACTAGGTGATGAGAAACTGTTGCCAGTTACTTTTTTGGTTAAAGAGGCAGTCATGGGAGTGATTTTTGGGAAACCTAACACGACGCTGCTAGCACATTTTTTCTTGATTACTTGTATGCTTCAACAGTGCAGCATTGCACCGATTTTGATTCTCAAAACAAGACGTAAAAATGAAATTAAATGTTGTATTTCAGGTCCTGACTTAGTGAAACAGGTACTCTATTGTTTCTTTTCATATTTGTCTGCCTGGAAGAGTGAAGCGGCAAACTGGCTATGAAAAGCATTGTTTACTCCATTGTTTGGGGGATGATGTGCAATATTTGCACAATGAACTGTGTTTAGTATTTTAGCTGGAATTAACTGACAAGAGAGACCACGCACAGGATCTGAGACTAGATATTCAAATGCAGGGGGAGCACAAGTATGAACTAATGCAGCACAGTCTAGTGGCACAGAGAAGTAATGGCACTGGAAAAGAAATGTATTAATAAGGCACAGTGCCACTGAGTGATTTCATCTTGGCGAAGAAAAGAAACTTCTTTTTTGGAGAAAGTTCCACTGGTGACCAAGCAGAGATAATTTTAGCTTTCTTAGTGATATTTATTGTTATCTTTAAGTGCTGTCAGCAAGTCCGACTTCTTTTAATGGCCGAAGCCATGCTCTCTGTACCAATACACATGGAAATGGCAATACAACACAAGAAATACCAGCTTGACTAGTTTTGTAATATATGGAATCCTATAATATGTATCATACTGTAGACAGTAAGTAAGCAGTACTGCACCAGTAATCTAGAATAGTGGGAAGATTTGCATTTAAGATTACTGTTGCTTAATATTGAAAAAACTAAAAAGATAAACACTTTACTAAATTTCCTCATTCAAAAATCTGCTCATTCTAAATAATCTGAATTTTTATCTAAAATAATGAGTATTAAGTATGAACTGCAGTTACACATATGTAAAAAAGTTTTCATTTATTTGAATAGAATGCATTTTATGGAGGAATTACAATTGCTAATATATACTAGTTTCCTTTTAATTCAGATTACATTAATCTCTCAAATGATTAGTAGGAATAAGAAGGAAGATTAAAACAACAGTGTCAGTCAAGGCAAAGTATGGTTGATTAACACCCACTGGGAATAACTCAAACTACAAATTGTTCCATAGCTTAAAAAATGTCAACATCAAGTTCCGCTACAATTTGCAAAGCTCTTCTACGTGCTTGTAAAAGTGAATTCCCTGTTCTGAACTGGTCGAGAATAGAGGCATTACTAGTGTTGTGGCAGCTGCTGCAATATTAAAGATGAAACTTCAAAAGTATCTAGTAACTACCGTAATTTAGCCATAATTTAATTCTTAATAATGTATTATAAAAAAAAAAAAATTGCAGAAAATTTTGCATGCAATACTTACTCTGACATTTTGAGAGGCAATTATTATTACACAAAGATTTCTGGAGAAACTTCATATATGTCAGTATTTCAGGCAAATATATGTTACAGTGTATTTTCACCTGAGTGAAATCTGTCTGCAGAGCTGTGGTTGAGCTAAGCTGTATCTTTAATTTTGAAACAGTTCCCTATGAAATTGGCTGGAATGTTTTACTGTAAAACTACTGGTACAGTATGTCTTGTTGGTTATTTACAGTCTACTGATTTTCAGAAGATGAGAAAGCTAAATAATTCTTTCACTTTGAGTTCAGCGGATAAGAGGGGAGAGAACTTGTATTATCTTAACTCAGGTGCCTCTGGGGAAGTTGCATTCTCCATTTATAATTTACTTGACTTTGCAAAAGTTCCTGTATTTATTTTTGTAAAAGACCGTTTACCAAGATGTGTTCTAAATCAGCGGTTGCTACAAATTCTAGTGGGAATAACATGAAGAACAGGACACTAAACAAGACCTTTTGCAGCCAGCCATTTTCAGGCTTCAACAGAATTTAGGAGAAAAAGGTTGTGCCAGCTGCATCATAAAACTGAAGGAGAAAACTAAATGCGTTCAATAGGGAATTTAAAGAGGCGCAAGAGAAAATGGGGAGGAAAAAAGGATGGTGAATTTGGATAAAAACCAAACTAAATAGAAAGGATGCTGTTTCGAAAGAGAAAGTGTGATGTGGAATAAGTAAGTGGAAATGTAAAGGAAAAGAACAGAATATAAAAAGGAAGTGTGAGGAGATGGAAAGTTGTTTTTTTTGTTTTTTTTTTTTAATGTTAATAGTCCTGCACTACAGAGTGCTGGACTGCTCAGTTTCAGCTTATTGCAGGTGGAGTTAACTGCAGTGGGCATTCTGTTAGAAATGAGAAAGAGAGAAAAGTAGAGATAACAGGGAACAAAAATGTTAAATAAGTAAAAGAATGAATGTTCAATATGAATGTATTCATTGTGCTACTTTTTGTTATTTGGTGTTCCATGTAGATTTGTTGTAATGAGACTTCAAACTGTTTGGTATTCAGCTACACGCTAACATTAAACATCTGCTCCCATTCACTTCACTATGTATATCCAGAGCTCTGCTACTCAGGAGTGCAGCAAGTTGGAACATCACATCTACAGTTATATAAGCTGTCTGTATAAGCTTGGCATTCACTACACTTCAGCCAAGGTACTCATTTGCTAAATTAAAATGTCATTTGCAAAAATATGTCCAAACCTGATCTTTTTAAAATCTGGATCAAATCAAATTGACATTTTTTTTTTTTTCCTATCTTTTGGTTATTTTTATGTCCCTCATTCCTTCGCTCTAGTTTTTCTAACAATTTCTTTTACAAAGCAGTACACTCAGAAAAGTTCTTGCCAATTAACTTCATTCACTTGTTTGAAAATGTGTGGCTGGTTCATTAGACCATGCATCATACCTGCCCATGTATTACAGAAAGACTTTTTGTTCTTTTTACACTTTTTATTTGTTTATTTGTTTTGTTTATCTTTGTTTGGTATATACTGTAGGGAAGAAATAAAATTGCTAAATCTTGGCCTGGTTACATGTCCACCATGTATCTCTATGACATTTGTATGCCTGTAGCCTTGGAAATAGAAGAGGTGCTTGACAGATGAGTCTGTGATTCTCTAGTACTGCTTGGTTGCCAGCACCTACTCTTTCTCTTGCTTGGTAAAAAAGCATTGCCTTTATCTTTGGAGGTTTTGCAGGGTTTCTTTGAACAATGTGTTATGTAGAGTTCGCTTAATTCGTAATAGGCTTCTGGAGACAGTTTAAATATATTGCATTTTGACTGCAGCAAAACATTTTTTATAAGATAGAAATAATGCCTTTAGGTCTTTTTGCCATGCTCAGAAGATAAAGAATGGTCTTTTGATGCTCTCATTTTCTCCAAGACTAGGATGACTTTTAAGTATATATCCTTGACTAACTTTTCCTTCTGTAGCAGCCTCACAGATCTTATTACAGAACCAAACAATTGCAGAGCTCTCCATAACCAAAAAGAAAAAGGAAATCTGACTTTTTGGAAAACTACTCTGGTAGTGTAGGAGGTTCATTTACATGAATTCTCTGCTTTCCCACCTCCCTGCTGTAGTTTTCTGTAAGTCCTAAGCATAAAAAAGGCAGAGAGCCGAGCTGTCATCCATTAACATCTATTTCATCCTTTCTGAGAATCAGTTGAGCTAGAGGAGGGTATATGTCTCAAAGTAAAGTCTTTATGCTCTTGCTGAAATGTTAAGGAATGCATCAGATTTTTGACCCAGGTTGGAGTTAACCTAGTTTATATTTTCGGCAAAAATGAGCATCAGAATAAAATCATTTCAGGAAGACAAATGCTATGAAATGTAAATTGTGATTTTTCATAATCTCCAAAATAGCATTTTTTGAATATGCTTCACTATGAAACAAGTAAAAAAAAAATTAACTTTTAGTTTACTCTCAAGAGTAATATAAATTGTTTAGAAATTATTTTTTCATTTAAGGAATAGAGCTATTTCTGTGAAACTGCTGATTACTGTCTAGAGGCCAATTGTTATGGTATTTCATGCAGTACTAAACCATTAATATTTTACTGCTCAGGAAGGGAACTGAAAAAGTTTCGTATTTTAGATGTATGTATAGCTATATTTCATATTTCATGAGGGAATAGGTGATATTTTTATACATTTATACACAGAATGATTGAACGATTCATAAAAATTAAATAATACTATTTTCCCATGATATGAGTTTAAAAAACCATCCATTTCCAAGAGGAGATGTATTCATATCTAAGCATACAGACATACTTCACATATCTGTATATTTTTTGTAGTTTATTAAGAAGAAGGAAAAGAAAAAACAGTATACCATTTTTCTGTCCTCTTTGGATGTCAGATTTTGCTTTTAGACCTAATCAGTCATTCTGTATTTATTTGCCTGGGGTTTTATTGCAGTTGCATATTACCTTTTAGATTTAGTTTTCTGTGTGTGACATTAAATCCACACCTCCACTGGTTGTCAGTTACTTGTTGCTTCTTGGTACATTTCATATTCTTGTAGGCTTTGTGGTTTTCCATTTTGTGATCTGCTGTGTTACAAGTATACTCTTAATGGAATACTCAATAAAAGAAGGCCATTGAATAGGTAGTAAGGATGAACCCGGAATATGACCTTTTCACACTGTCCATTAGACTCATTAGAATGGAAGGTTGAAGAAGGGTTTGCAACTGTCCATACCAGACTAATCTATAGTTATGCACACTGATGAATGCTTTCTGTAGTGACATTTATCAACTATTCATGTACAAGAAAGCCAAAGTGTAATTAAGTTATGTCGTTTATTTACTTTCATCTCCTGTGTGACAATTTCTACCTATGTGAAAAATAACAGTTCCCTTTCTGTTGCAGATACTGTCAGCATCTTTATACAGTAAGGAAAAGAAGCAGAAATGTTTTGTGCAATGGAATTTTGTCAAATCAATTAAATTAAAAATCTCCTAGGGGTTTTACTATCTAGTGCCTTCACAGGTAGTGTATTCTTTACTTGAAAAAGCTCCTGGATTGATGGCTCTTCTGTATTCTGCAGAGGCTTAGGACTTATTCCTGAAGGGAGTTTTGACATGCGAATGGTTGCATAGGTGAGGTGACTGATGTGAAAAAGTTCTTGTCAGGCTGATCTTGATAGGGGCAAGCCTAACAGAGATCTGGAGAGCTGAACTGCCCACGGCACTGGGGCTGTCTCTCTCCCATGCCATTTCCCTCTTGTGTCTCAACAGTGACCTTGAAAGACCCTTTTCCTGTGGCCGTTATAACCTTGGCCTTGCTGCTGACAGTGCCAACAGGGGTGCCAATTAGGGCTATGTGGTAGGTTTCGTTTTTCCTCTTTAATGAACAAAGTTCATTGAGGCCTGGATGAAGACCACCAGCTCACTTTATGTGGGCCACCAAGTGTCATAGCATTTTTATTTTGCTCAGTCACTACTGACCTGGTGTTGAACATTCATCTGTAATCTGTATACAGTTTCTGTGTCTATCATTAATTTGAAATCATTTTACTTGGAAGATGTTTGCCTCTGAAGTAAGATATGTTAATGAAGCATGGTATTATGTAACAAATATGTAAAATACCTCAAGTTGCTTCTTGTGGTTAGATACCTAATTTGAGTCTGCTTTTACAAACTTCACAAATTTTATCAAAATTCTGAAGAAGTGATGAGGCATATAAAAAGGGTGCAACAGGAGTGTCAGGAGGATTATAATTTTATATAAAATGAAGAGAATCCCATGTGTGACAATAAGCTTTGCAAACTAATACACAAATGTGAGAATATTCTGTTATGGGTTCTTGTAAGGAATCTTAGGACATTTCTGATTAGTAGGGCCAGAGACAGAAAATTGAGCTGAAGAATAGAGTTGTTCTTAAGCATTGCAAGGAGCCCAGGATTGAATCAGTTGTTCTGAAATATTATTCTGTATTTTTCTGTCTGTCAGCAGAAAAGCTATTGTACAGGAGTCTTGATTTCTTCTTTTAAAGATATGCGAACAAAAGTTTTCTCTATGTCTAATGGCAGTAGTGTCACTAGTCTCCATTTAAACCTATAATTCCAAATTTCAAGTAACGTGTATTTATATATTACATATATATGTGTGGATGTATACTAGATTTGTCAGCTGAATACAATTGTCTTGATTTTATGGGGTTTTTCAGTATTTTTAACAATTTCAAATGTTTAATTTTTTTCTTTTTTTAATATTTAATTCTTTTCTTTTTAAAACTGAGCAGGAAATATACTGTTCAGGTTTTGGCTGGGTTTTGGTTTTCTTGGGTTCTTTTCTTTTCTTTTCTTTTCTTTTCTTTTCTTTTCTTTTCTTTTCTTTTCTTTTCTTTTCTTTTCTTTTCTTT
>WYDI02011050.1:0-13861 GCA_009867235.2 Psittacus erithacus
TTGGGTGGTGTGGTCAGAGCATTTACCAGTGAAGACTGAGGCAAAGAAGTCATTAAGAACCTCAGCCTTCTCCAAATGCAGGGTAGCCAGATCTCTTGATAGCTTCTAGAGGGGGCCCATGTTGTCCCTAGTCTGTCTTTTATTTGCAATGTAACTCTAGAATCCCTTCCTGTTATCTTTCACATCCCTAGCCAAGTTTAATTCTAACTGGCCCTTAGCTTTCCTAACCTGGTCCCCAGCTTACCTTAGTCCCTTAGGTCCATTCTCTGCAATCTTACACTAGCTAGTTCTAAGTCCATCTCTGGGAGCTATTTGCTTTGAGCACCTTCTGTGTGCTGCACTTGTGAGCATGGACGGTTGGTCTTACATTCCAAACAAGCTATTGAATATAGTCTTTTTTTAAACACAAAGCTATGAGACTGTAAATGGTGCAATGCAGCGTCATCATCATCTAGTGTTTTACTGGATATTCCCAAACTTTCTGTCCTGTCTGAAGCACTAGTCTTCACTAGGCATTGTCAGGCTGCTTCCAAGCCGTGATGACTCTGTGTTCAGCAAGTGCTCGGAAAGCATTGATCTTCAAAAGTGCACACTGGGAAATCTGATGGTAGCATCACATTATTCTTTCTGTGCAAGTACTTCAGCTTTCCATGCATGCTCATTTATTTGCACAATTTCAGTTTTGGTTCTCTCTTTTCTTTCCAGGAGGTATGGAAAGCAAGTGATCTCTGTTGCCTCTTCCCTGTCCTTCGAAATGTTTCTGTCACAAACTACCGTTTCAGGGCATCTCAGCTGATCATAGATGGGATGACTCTACTTTTGAAGACAATATTATATGTATTTTTATATATAATATGTGACATACTTGTTCTCTAGATCTTGTAGAACATATATGACAGTACCTGTCTGATGCAGTAAGCCTGACAGGTTGAATTCATTAAAGATACCCTTAGTCCTCTTCTTTATACTCTATCCTTTTAGGCATTCTCTTGCTTTATGATCCCCAAGACTCACAGCTTTTCCTCTGTTTCCCTTGTGCTCATGTAGCTGATGTAACTTTAACTGCTTGCTTCTTCCACTTGAAGGTATAGCTGAGGTAGTGTTTTCACTTAGGGTCTTGAATAATTATCTATTTTAATGATCTGCCTATTAACCTAGGCAGAAATGCATGCTGATTGATATTCTGCTTGAACTATCACCAGCTTCATTGTGCAAAGAAGTTTCACTTTAGGGAGTAAGCATTTCCCTCTTCTAGGGTGGTGGATGTATCTTCAAGCAAAGCCTTCTTTTCCAGAACATACCAGTAATGAATTTGTAGCTGGACAATTAAATGTAATTAAACTCTGGGGCTTCTCTGGCCTTACAAATCAAATGTTTTGCAGGCATCAGTAAGAATATCCTGTGATTATGAAGGGCTAACTAGATAGGTTCAGATGATGGTCTAACGTGAAAAAGCCTTGCTGTCTGCTATGTAACTTGAGAAATTCTTGTGGCTTTGTACTTCAAACATACTACTTGTGACCTTGAAATCCAGGCATAATCAATGCTTGCAAACTTACAGCAGTGGACACTTGATTGTTTGCTTATGTATTAGTGGGTTTTCATCAATTTTCTAATGGAATTAATCTAAATCTTCATTGCTGACCTATAAGAGTGTCTTGTGCTGGGGTGCCAGCTTGTGGCTTGGGAGACCTGGGTTACCTTCCTTGCTTTCTGTCCCAGACTGGGTCATCTAGGCAAAATTCTTATCTACCTGGGTCTTAGTTGTGTACAGACAATGGGGATAGTAGTGTATTTTTCTGGAACACTGTCAAACATATGAGAGTGTGAAAGATGCTTAGATATATATGCATAATATATCTTAAATTTGTCAGGGTTAGTTTAAGCTGTCAACTTCTAAAGCTTGCCTATTGATACTTAATCTGAAACAGCTAGCTCAAAATGTCTTCATTCTAATATAACATGATTTTTGATGAAAGGGAGTTTTTATTTTAATATTTAATAAACATTTATTTAATATTTAAGTTACTCTTCAGAAGTCTGAAGATTGGTCTGAAAGTGATGATGTTAACTTGAGCATTTTTCTTTGCTAGCTTTCTGAAAGCCTATGTAAAAGAGACGGCATCAATTCAAAAGGTAGATTGTCATGTGAGAGGTTTTTTTTCTCCCCACAGGTTGATTCTGCTAATGCTGGAAGAGTGTTGGCTTCAGATGCAGCTGTTTTCTTGAAAAAGTCTGGATTGACAGATTTGGTGCTTGGAAAGGTATTTAATGACAGTCATGTAATTTATCTTGTCTCTTGCTTCAATTAGTAACCTGTGTAAATTAAAATGCTTAGTGCTGCTAAAAGGATATGTGATTTTTCCCTAATGTGTTTTCAGTTGTGCTGTCTAATAGCCTCCAACTTCATTATCCTTGCTTGTTCTACTACGTATGTAGGTGGTGGTGGAAAATAAAGCTACTTAAATGTGTCACAACAAGTGCTGTCATGAAACTTAAGACCTGAACTTTGATCCAAGAATGTATTGTTAAATGGACTGAGAAGTTGCCAGCTTCCTCTCAGTGCTGTGGAACACTTTGTGTTTATTGTTTTTCTGTTTTAGATTTGGGACCTAGCTGATACTGATGGCAAAGGTATCCTGAACAAACAGGTATGATTATTTATATGATGTATGAGGTTACTCTAACCATTAGCAAGCCTTGAAATAAGATAAAACAGGTTTTCTAACAATCTTTTTCAGATTTTTCTAATTGTATCTTGATACATACTTCCCGTTTCAGTGTAAGCTACAAGAAATTAAGCAGCCTTCAGCTACCTCGGCAGTTTTAATTCAAGTCATAAAATGAACTTCCGTGTAACTGGGTAGTACGATATACTGAGAAGCGATTTAAGGGTTAATGAACTGTATTTGCTACAAAGGTGACTTCTTAATCTTGGAAGAAACTTAATGCAGAAATTAAAATCCTAGTAAAACCTCCAGAACTCTTAATTATTTAATTTTGGTGGAGTTGACATCAGTATATTCTGTTTGGAGTTGTTTTCCCAGAGCTGTAGCGATGAACGGCACGGCAGTCACACTGGAGTATCAGTGGTGCTGGAAAGCCCTGATGTATGCTGATGCTTGTTTTGAAGTATAGTTACTTTAATAACAGCCTGTGGGGAGTGAACTGCTTCATCCCGTGGTAGGAAAAGGAGGAGCCGGAAACATCGACCAAACTTTTTTTCCCAGATTTCCTTTGATTGCTTTTTCTCATGTGCTGTATATTCCTTGTCCATCAACTGTCACCTTTGGGATCAACTCAGTTCCTCCAGGATGAACAGATGCACTTTAAATTTTCACTGCTCTGCCATGGAACTGCTGAGTTCTAAGAACTGAGTACATTAGCCAGGAAGTTACTAAATCCTTGGAACTAGGAAGTACAAACTGCCTCACTGGAGGAATTCAGTAGTTGCTGACTGCTGCTTTCTGTCACTTTCTGATCTCCTTTGAAGCCATTTGCAACACTTTGTATATATAGCAATACTAGAAAAACCCTTAATTCTTCTGAAATTTGAGTACTTTCATATAATAAATCCTTTCAAATTTCATTTCTCCTGTAGGAATTTTTTGTGGCTTTACGACTTGTCGCATGTGCACAGAATGGATTGGATGTTTCCCTGAGTAGTCTTAATTTGCCTGTTCCTCCACCAAGATTTGTAAGACTTCTTTTTTTAATTGAACATATCAACTCATTAATAAGAGCTGCTTTTAAGTGAACCATTGGGAAGGTTTGGTATAAATACCAAACACTTCTGATTAGGATGTTGTAGGGTAATAGGGCCCTACAATAGGGGACAGTTAAGCCATGTGGAATAAGAATAAGGAGCTATATATTCTAGTGGGGATTTGGATATAAAGTTGTGTATAATTTGAATATATATATATTGCATTTGTTCTGTTAGTGTTGTCTTTAATGGAAGAAACATGTTAAATTTCTTACTGTGAATTTTGGTATCCTTAATTAAGGTATGAATGATTAAAATGCAGTTCTGTGTAGGAGCGCCTTCTCAAATATGGGAGTGCTTTTGCCAGGTCAGAACCATGTCTTTTTTAATGTGTTTGGTTTTTTGCCTGTTTTTCCTTAGACTGATACCAGTAGTCCCTTGCTGCTTAGTGGAACAACACCAAGTGATGTACCATGGGCTGTTAAGGTAAACTACAGATTGGGCTATTACCTGGAACTGTGATGTAGTTTGTGAGAAAACGTAAGTCTAAGAAAAACAGGATGCTGCTTGTAGCTATAATCGATAAAGCATGATAAATTACCATTCATGTCAAATCTGTGATTAGGTTAGTAGACCTAATTTGATAAAAACACTTGACCCTTGGGAAATCTCTTCATGTTTAGAAATTTTTGGGGAAAAAAGGAAATAGTTTCTTGAAGCCATGCAAATAATAGAAGAATAAATCTCACTGGGTTTTAGATGAGTCTCTAGCCAATTTAGAAATAATACCTTTTGCATATTGTCTTTTAGGCATCAGGAACTGCAATGTATATGTGTTTCCAACCAACTAAAGCAAAAAGTTAATTCTTTTGAATGAATGGCTGCTTCTTAGGCTATGAATGTGACTGTTGCCACAGGTAATATTTTTCTTCTGCCCCTCAGCTGGAAGACAAAGCCAAGTATGATGCTATTTTTGACAGCCTAAATCCTGTGAATGGACTATTGTCAGGTGACAAAGTGAAGCCTGTACTCCTTAACTCAAAACTGCCTGTGGATATTTTGGGACGAGTAAGACCACCTTCCCATTAATTGTTATTTCACAAATAACTGTAGTGCATTCAGCAATACTGATTTTTCAAATGGAAGATTTGTAGTAATGAGCCTAACTATTAAGTACTCTCTTGTGGAGTGGCCACACATGTATAACTACTGAACTGTAAAAAGTACATAAAATATTCTCTTGATACTTTGATAGATTGCCTCTTACTACAGTGTCTCAGTTATGTGTACTCTTTAGCACTTGGTTTAGGGCAGGGTGCCCTTAGTGCACTCTATCTCCAGCTTAAGAATCTCTCTTCTTTTGCATGGTCTATGTGAATGTATGTTGGCTTAGTGAAAACTAATGCTGTTAATCTTAATAGAACTTAGGAGACTATATGACTTAGGAGAGCTGTAGGGAGACTGTCTACATTTGGTTTTAATCAGGTTTTAAATAGGAAACTGTTGCAGTTCACACAGTCATCCCTATATTCTGCTTTTTCTTGGTAGGTGTGGGAATTGAGTGATATTGACCGTGATGGAATGTTGGATCGAGATGAGTTTGCAGTTGTAAGTGTCTTTTTCCTCTTGGGGTTTTGAAAGCCTAATGACAGTGGTTTAAAATAGATGTGTATTAATTTTTGACTGTTTGTGTGGTTCATTTATTACCTTTATTCAGAGGCCTTAATTAAGTTTTAGTACTAGTTAATGTTTCTGTCAGTTTGAATGTCTGTCAATGCACAGCAATAATTTCCTCTGTGGGCTAAATAAGCCATTAAGAACCCATGATCTGTGTCCCATGTGAGACTGTTTTCACTGAGGAGGTTTTACCTTCACCTGCAATGTTTGTGTAAGAAGAAAATTAATACCTGTTTAATTGCTAAGAATTGATGTTATGGGCAACATCAAAACTTTGCTTTGTTTCTTCATAATATAAATGTGATTAATTTACCTTTTCCTGCTGTCATGTATAGTTTTGAGAAAGGATAAAAGTGTAAAAATTGTCTTGCTTGAATATTGTTCTGGTCATCTTCAGGCTTCTTTATGCTCCAGTTGTTTTGAAACCAATTCTTTTAAGAGCCTAGTAGTTAATTGTCACTATATTTGATTTCCTGTGTTTATGTTGTAATTCTTCAGATTTCTAGCTTTGAGATCAGAGGATTGATATGCTCTAGAGAAGCTTCTGAGATATAATACTTTACAGGTTATCAATTTTATGTATAACATCTTTAAAATGCAGTTCTATGTGTTGAACAACAGTCATAATACCATCATAGAGTGTATATATATACATAGTACTACTACATATACAAAATGTATCACCACAATAAAAGAATAGACGCTAAGTAGAGTGATTCCTGGAGAAATGGTGGATACATTGAAATTAAGTGTTTGAAGTGTTTTCTCAAATAAAATTCCACAACTGGTGGTGCAAGCTTGGTAAAATTTAGGAGAATCACTTTAGTGTTCTAAAATATATTGAACTGCATTTGCTAAGCACTGAACCTCAAAAGAAAGGAGTAATGAAAAGCATGGGTCAGAAGGCAAGAAGCTGCAATTCAGTTGAGGGGGGCTTGTAAAGGAGAAACATAATGAAAAAAATGCTACAGAGTTATTTCTTAACTGGTACTTTAATTTATGTATGTATGTTTCTTATATATTTACATCCACACACCTTGTTTTCTGTTCAGGCCATGTTTTTGGTGTACTGTGCTTTGGAGAAAGAACCAGTGCCAATGTCCTTGCCGGCAGCTTTGGTGCCACCATCAAAGAGAAAACCTATTAGTGTTCCAGGAACAATGCCATTAATTCCGTCTTCAACATCTACCAAAGAGTCTCATCAGTCCTTGCCACCTGTAGGCATTTTGGCTGCCAAAACACCATTAACACAGGTATAGTCTGAAGTCAGGTGTGGTTAGATGACTTCTGCTCTTGTACTGTGCATTGGAGACTGCTTGTAGGAAGAGTCTTGACGCAGGGTTTTAGTTTCCTTCTTGCCTGGTTGATGAATTTTAGAAGGCAGATGGGAAGACCAGGTGGTATGAAATTTAACCTGTTCTACATTTTCTGGATGTCTTCAGATATAAACAGTTGGGTAAAAGAACATATTATTTAGTAAGGAATTTAAAGGTATTTTTTAAATAAATTATTTCAAGGTGTCAAGCTCAACCCCATGTTATAATATTAAGAAAATGGTTTAAAAATATAGTATTGGTACACATATGCAGAACATAGATCTCTGGCTGAAAACTGATTTGAATATGGACAAGGTTCTAAAACCAGTTGTGGCAGGCATGTATGTGCAGTTGTGTGTGCATACATGCATGCAGTTTGAAGAGGACATTATTGAAAGAGGAAAAGATAAGTACAAGCAGTGGGAAAAGGAAACAAAAGGTCTGGCATATCCACCTAAACACATGAGATTTGGTATTTGTTCTGAATGTGATTATTAAGAAGTTTGATGCCTCCCACCCCCCTGAGCATCTTATTTAATCCTGATCATTTTAGAATGCAGAATTTAGAGAGGTGTCTTTCCAAGTAGATTGTAACTTGTTCTATTCAATTTAAGAAAAACTTGAGAAGGTGATCTAAAGTAAGAATTGTAGTACATAATGCATAAGGTGCTGCTTGGACATTTGGGTAATCGATAACAAACTGGAGGTGCCAAGGTTTTCATCTGACAGTTTACTTGACTGATGGTAAGTCTTGCTGTATGTATTACAAAGTAGTGCCATTCTGGGTGAGTGTCTCAATATGTGTTTTGTGTACAGCACCATTTGGGATTCATCTGTTGAGTGTCCTTGTATGCTGAAACTAATTAGCATTCATAAGCATGCACTTGAAGCCACTTTCACTCAAAAACAAGCCAAACATCTTTATGATAGCTTAGTGTTTGGAAAAATTGCTGAAGTAAGAGAAGTGTTTTTAATTCCCATCTTTCCCTTGACTGGAGGTACATTCTACAGTTTCAAATGTACCACTATTAAAAGTCTGGGCTTGAGCAGAGCAGCTGTCTAAAGCTGTCCAGCTGTGTAAAGAGAAATAAAATTGATAGAGCCAGACTGTAAACAGGACTGTGACTGAGCACAGTGATGAGGGCACAACCCTATGCTGGGAGGAAATCTGGGCTTCAGGGAATGCTTTTTAACGCACAAAGAGGCAGAGCAGTACCAGCCAGACTTGGTGCTTCACTCATGTAAATACTTGCTTCTGCTTTTGGACTTGATTGTGGATCTCTAATTTGGAGGATAAAACTGGTTCACGGACTAGGCATCAGTATCACTTTCTAAATCAGTGTTGTAGTCCTTGACTTACATAACTCTGAAAGGAACTATCTGAAAAGAGACCTGCCTATATCTCAGGATTGTGGGTTTGATTTCTTTTTTCCCCCTCATATCCCCACCCCCTTCAGTGGGTTGTGTCGCCTGCAGACAAAATTAAATATGATGAGATCTTTCTGAAAACTGACAAGGACATGGATGGATTCGTGTCAGGTGTGGAAGCCAGAGAACTATTCTTGAAGACAGGACTGCCTTCTGCTCTTCTTGCACAGATCTGGTAGGTTTTTTTCCCCATGACAGCTGTTTAGATGATGGCATGGTTCTCGCTCCTTCCTAGCACTTAAAGAAAAGTGCTATGTTGACATTTCTGGGAAGTGTAAGTTGTGTTTTTTTATATAATAGCATGGCCTCTGTATAAACAGTGGTAACTTACTTGCTTCTACTTTTGGACAGAAATGGGGGGAAACCAAGTTTATGCTATTCATCCTGTCTTAGAGGAGGAGGTAAAGCGCCTGAACACAGATTGTTACAAATACTGCACTTGAACTAAACTTGTGTATTTAAGGCATCGTAGTGTTGCTGTATATCTAAACTTTGATACTGTCCATATACTGGTAAAGAGAATTACCTGTATCAAATTCTTAGCATGTGAAACTTATGGCCCATCTCAGTCTATAACTTACTCATCTGTCATTACAGATAATAGTGACACACTGCTATTTAAATTCTTGCCCCACTATAAGCTATCGTGGGGCACTCTGATAGGAAAGCTTTTTTTTTCTGTTTCCAAGGTATGGTTAACACAGCCTCTAATTTAGGAGAATTTTGGTAAACTTGTGTTAGCTGCAGAAAGTTTGTAGTTCTTTAATTTAGAAGGCACCACAGTTACAGGTACGCAGGCAGTGTTAGTGACTTACGGCTCTGATTCTGCCTTTCACCAGATCAGAACTTACTGTAACAGAGCTATGGACCTTAGCATGCAAAAAGTGGCTGTGTATGTTTGAGTAATGTTTCCTATTTATTACCATGCCTTACTTCTATATTGCATTATTTTAGAAGTGATACACACCAGTAATTTTGACATTTTTAGATGACAACAAGTACAATAAACAAGGTTGTACCTGCACTAATGAGGTTTTGATTTATTTGATGTGCATCTCTGTTACAGGGCTCTCTGTGACATGAAGGACTGTGGAAAGCTTTCAAAGGAACAGTTTGCTTTGGCTTTCTATTTAATTAATCAGAAGTTAACAAAGGGCATTGATCCACCTCAGGCTCTGACTCCAGAGATGATCCCGCCTTCAGACAGGGGTGTCAGTTTACAGAAGGTAAGGATGGGTTTGGCATTTTTAGTGTCCATGTCAAACAAGGCTGCACAAAAAGCACCTCAAATACTGGCTTATCTTAAATGTATCATAACATCAGGAAGAAAACAAGTCTTGGGTGCAAGGACTTGACAAAAAACTGTTCCATCCATGTTTCAAATTGAAGCTGTCATTTACTGTGCCTGCCAACCAAGCGGAGAGATCTTATGTTGGGAGAGCATCAATTTCTTTTTTGAAAGAATAATCCTTCTACTGCCTATCTCAAGAAATTTTAGGTTGCATCTGAAATAAAACTCCCAGGTTCAGTGTTTTTCTCCGAATGTGTTCACGGTTACTTCTTTTCATATTGATCTTCTTGATGAAGTCTGGAAACAATGTGAACTAAATAAAGTTTGGAACTAGGTAGTTAAAGTTTAAAAAGTAAATGCTCCTCCATTTTATACTTCACACTTTAAATGTCCTCATAGTCTGTTGACTGCCATCTATCTCAATCCAGTAGTAGACTGTACCTCAAGCAGTTCAAGCTGGATTTATCAGAATGGTAGAGCTCATCACAAATTCTTACCTGTTTTACACATCATGAAGCGTGATGTGAGTTACCTTTTCTTGGTTGTGCAAAACATTGCCCTAATTCTGCAACGTTCTTAAACAGAATGAAAAATTCATACCTGAAAAAAAGATGAAACTCAAACCAGCACTACTTTTGAGTTTCTGTAACTGGTATCTAATCCCTTTTTACATTCTGTTTTTAAAAAGTAATTGCTTTATTTGCAACTCTACTAATCTTTTTTGTATGTTTGCTTTCCTTTCTATGTCTCTTTTCTAGTTTGGACTGTTTTTTCCATTCTGCACCACTCTGCTTTTCATCCTTATTATTCTGTCAGTTTGTTAACTCTGCTTTCTCAAGGTTAGAGAATCTTTGCTTTTCTAATATTTACTGTCTGTTGGTTTAATGATGAACATCCTTCTAAGACTCTTACATATTCATTGCGATAGCACAGCACTTCTCTGAAGTGTCACAGTACCTTGCAGTCTCGAATTATTGCTGATTTCCAGTGTTGTTCATCTGGCAGAACTCCCAAGGTTCTTCCTTGGACCCAGACCTCTGTGTCTGTTACCTTTTGGTAATACTTGCTGCTTATCCTAATGCTGCATCTTACCCTGTTGAAATGACTGAGGAAGTGGTGACAGAGCAGTAGGCCAATGTTTGCAATATTGCAAAGTTTGCAGTTGTCATTTACTGATTATATTACAGAAAATTTAGTGATTAGAACATTTTAGACGAGATCAGTGTTGGTTAGTGCTCTTCTGTGTGTGTGAATTGTTTTAATAGAACTCTCAAAGATACGAGTGTGCTGTTTTGGGGTTTTTTTGCATTAACATAAATGATAAGAGTATGAATATTGTGAAAGAAGGTAAGTTAGCTTTTAGTTAGCTTTGTAAATCCTCACCAAGAATTTATTTTACTAGATTGAGCTGAACCTTCAGCTTATTGTGAGCTTTTCAAAAGAGATGTCTTGTTGATATGAAATAACCTGTTTGTCCAAGGTTATTGTTTGAGAATTGAACTCAAAGAATAAAAGCAGTAGACAGAAATAGGCTTTTTGCTGTTTTTCTTGAAGTGGCATGGCTTACACTGGGTGGGACAAGACCCAGACTTACCCCCAAAACTGCACCTTAGGCTTCATCTTCTGAATTGACCAATATACAGGTAGTAGCAGACATATCAGTAAGTATAATGGCAAACCATTATGTTTTTAAAATAGAGAAAATTAACTTGTGATCCTTCTTGCTAGATATTCAGAATGCATATGTATGTATATTGCTGTTATCCAGTGTTCGGTTTCCTTACAGGGTTTTATGACCGTGGTAGTGTAACTTCTATTTTGAGTTTGAGGCCTGACTGCAATCCCATGGGATTGTGTGAATGGGATACAGCAGCAGTCTAGTACTTGTTGCTGTGTTTCTTTACTTGCAAAATTGCACTTGCATTAGCAGCCATAAAACTTAAACTTACATGCAGGTTCCTCATAAAGAATTTTGACAGGGATTCACTTTTATTGCTGTTTTGAGTTTAAAGACTCAAACCATTGTTTGCATGCATGTTGCGGTGTAGTAGATGGCAGCGAATAGTTCTAACTTAGCCTTTGTTAACTTGTATATTGAAGCTAAAAATGGCTTTTATGTTCTGCCCTCATACCAGTTCTCCTGAAAAATTGCAAATAAGACTGAACTATCTTTTTACCAATAAGACTGAGCAATCTTATTCAAGCTTGACACTGGGGTCAATGTGGTGAATTTCTGTAAGTGATGAGAGGAGGAGGTCTGGAAAGAATCTGAACTTGTAGCTAATGGCTCCATGTTCTCCTTCTGTCCCTTTGCTAGGATAAGTAAAATCTTTCTCACTAGAACACCATGAGCAGCTCCGCAAAACTCTTGTGTAATTCCTTTAGAACAGGACTGAACGTCATAGTCATTTGAGAAGCTGTATGCTAACCAGTTTAAGAATAGCTGTGTGGCTTTTTTTATTCCCAGTTCATGATATTTGTTCTAGTAAAATAGGCATGAATAATCTATAGTTCTGCTGAATAATACTTTCTGCCAGTGTGCTCAGATTTACTGTTTAAGTCTTTTCATGGCTCTTGTTTGCTTTTTGTTTTGTTTTTCTCCTGAGTATAAGCTTGAATAAATATGTAGTTAATAACACCTTGATTTATCTTTAGGGAACCTTTGGCATTTAAAAGCTTTGGTGTTATTTTGTGAGTGTCGCTGCCTTTTTTTAATTATATGTGTATACTTTCCCTCTGAATTTTGTGTTTGTCCTGAGTGATTTTATTCCAGGTTTGAAGGAAGTGATGCATTTATAGAAGGTCATTACAGTGACTATGGCTTCCTAAACATGTTCGTGCTGTGATAAGGCACAGTAGAATAGTTACAGCACTTACTAGTTTGTGTCTTTAGCCACTGTTCTGTAGTCATATGTGTACTTTTTTTGAACCAAATAATTTGTATTATAGTAATTGCCTTATAAAGACACTAGGTAAATGGAAACTCACGGGCATAACTTGACTTTGTTCTATCAAAGTTGCATTCAGTACACTGGATGTTCACATTAAACTAGCTCGATATCACTTAAAGCATTGCAAAGTATCTATACTCTGCAACAGGAGGATCACCAAGGTGAAGAAATACGAAAGTACTAAACAAACCAAACCACTCTTAAATGAATGCTAGGAAGCCAGCTAAACATTAATTTTAGAATTCATTTAATTGTTACTTTTAGAACTAGATCTGTTTGTTTGTATGATCAGGTGGTCCTGTGCTTTGTGGAACATGACTTCAAGAGCTTACAGGAGAGAAACTCTGTTTGAATTACTAGATGTATTGGATGTATGTTGTGTTCTGTTAATATAGAGTCTGGACTGATTGTGCTTTTGTTTGAACCAAGTGTGAAGATTGAGATACAATGGTGCCAACCATTGTTATAAGAGGATAGCTCATGCTGTCACAAACAGTGAAGTGAATATAGTTGTCGGACAGCATAAACTATAAACTTAACAGCATAAACTATAAACTAACAGCATTTATTTTTTATCTTTCAGAGTACTCAAGGAACAAATTTGGTAGCAGATTTTTCTGCAATTAAAGAACTTGACACGTTAAACAATGAAATAGTAGACCTGCAAAGGTAGGTAAAGAAGGAATAGTCATAGTTGCCTTAGATTCAGTTGTGCTACTTACTGGGTTTGTTGTTTTGTTTGTGTTTGTTGTTTTGTGTTTTCTTTTTAAAGCCAATTCAATGCGTAAGAGAAACCCAGGTGGCAATAGTCTGCTTTGCTTAAAATAAATGGTTAGCATGTCTGTAATGCTGTTTTAACACTTCTTCTTGTTCACTCAAATGAGTGCATTTAATAACAGCAAGACTGTGAAAGGTCTGTCCATGGTGCCTTCTGAATATTTTTCCTATCCTGAGATGGAAATAGATTGTTTCCCATCCTGAGATAGAAACGTTCTTTCTTGCTCAGCTTTACTGGGAGATGAGAATGGATCTTTAGGATGCTGGAATCATGATATGAATTGGTATTAGTTGTCTGATTTGTAGAAAGAATTCTGAGGACTCTTTTCCAGTGGCAGTAAGAAAGTGAGATGGGAAAGCTCAAGTATGTAGGGTAGAGAGTTGGAAAGTGACAGTTTATGTATGGGCCTCTGCTAGGAATTTGAGGGTGGTAAAGATGGACATGCTTCTCTTCTGTTCAGTAAAATCAACTGATGCACTGAGAAGAATTGTTTTACTTTGAGGTCTGCAGACCCTTGGGTTCCATTAATTATTTCTAATCTAATTAAGGTAATAACTTCAAGTGACTATGAAAATAAAATTTGTATATATTGTATATATCATAGAATACTTAGGGTTGGAAAGCACCTTAAGATCAGCCAGTTCCAACCCCCCCTGCCATGGGCAGGGACACCTCACACTAAACCATGTCACCCAAGGCTCTGTCCAACCTGGC
>WYDI02011050.1:14108-37883 GCA_009867235.2 Psittacus erithacus
AGGTCTCACGAGAGCAGAGTAGAGGGGCAGGATCACCTCCTTCGACCTGCTGGTCATGCTCCTTTTGATGCAGCCCACGATACGGTTGGCTTTCTGGGCTGCGAGCACACACTGAAGCCGGCTCATGTTCAGTTTCTCATTGACCAACACCCCCAGGTCCTCCTCTGCAGGGTTGCTCTGAATCTCTTCTGTGCTCAACCTGTGGCTGTGCCTGGGACTGTTCCGACCCAGGTGTAGGACCTTGCACTTGGCATGGTTAAACTTCATGAGGTTGGCATCTGTCCGCCTCAAAAGCGTGTTAAGGTCCCTTGTATAGTCTCCAGACTTAGCAGATATTTTTCTTTGGTTTTGGTTGGTTGGGTTTTTTTGGTTGTTTTTTTTTTTTTGGTACTATCATAAATCTACCAAAAATTCTGTTAGGAGCAGTTAATTCTAGTATTTTGTAAGTGAGGGTGCTTTGTGTTGATGGAATCTGCCTGTCGTCTTCATGTCACTTGCAGGAATGATTTAATTTGGCAGTGTGTCAAAGCACAGCCTGTTTCCTAAATACATAAATGTTTTTTCACTTCAGCTGCTTGTTCTCCCTCTTATTACTCCCACTGCCTCCTCACTTCTCCCTGCTCTGCCTTCCTTGGCTGTTCTTTACGTTATATTAACTCCAGTTTTGGATTTTGACATTTATTAACATGAAATGTGATTTACAGTCGTGTGTATTTGCTGTTGGCATCTTAGAGGGAAATAAATTGTTCACCAGCATGAATTTGTAGATGAAGTTGGTTTTCAGTAGGTGGACTTGCAGCCGAACATGCAAGCTGTTCTGTTTATGTCTTGTTTTCTTTTATTACCATGAGGTGTGAAGGATACATCGTCTTTGGAAAGTTACTACTTCCATTTCTTCAGTGGCAAATATACTTGGGCAATTATTTAAGACATGTTTGAATTATATGAGATTGTTGAAGATATGGTGGGGGCAACTGTGTATTGTTTCCTTTTCGAGAGTAGAAATTTACTTTGATATGATTTTTGATGTTCAGAACAGAACTGGATTGATGATCAGAGGCTTAGGCCTGTTTCATCAAACTGAGGTATAATAGAGAGTTGTGTGGTTTCACTGAGAACAACTGTCAGACTCTCACTGTTACAAAGTGCATTGTGGCTCATGTAAAATTTTTCATCTTTATTTTTTTTAGGAAACTCGAGGGGTTTTATTACTTGAAAATCCTTTAGCCACTGTAGAAGAGTTGTTTTCTGTAGCAGAGGAACTGTTACCTTCCTGTGCCTTTCCTCAGCACAGATGGCTGAGGCAACAAATTAACCTTCGGTAAACATAGGAAACTTTTTCATCTTTGGCAAATCCACATTTCTGTTGCAGCTGGTGACATTTTCAGTCTTGATGGTTATCATATAGAAATGAAATTTAAACTTAAGTTAGTTTTGTTTATTATTAAACAAGGCTTATTGTTCAGCTGTTGGAATCAATATGTAATAATTCTAGTCCGTGATTCCATTGAGGAGTATCCATGTGAGCTACATTTCTGAGACCCAGTTATAGAAATTGAACCTATTTTTGAAATGCACTCAAATAAAAGCTGCAGAGGAAATGGCCAAAAGAGTGGCAATGTGTGGAAAACACAGCATTTTGAAGACTGAGCAAAGAACACAGAGGTGATGCGTTTGTAGCTCAACAGTTTGTGTGGGAAAGATATCTGGTACCCAAAAGCTTTTTAATTTAATTCGGTAATTCAGGCTGGTGGAGGCTGAGGATCAGATGAAGAATAAAATACAGAGCTCTTATTAGTGAAGATAATTCCTCTCTGGTAGGGTGATGATTTGCCTAGGGACGTTGAATCTGCCTGAGATGTGGAATCTGCATCATTTGGGGCCTGTCAGCACTGCTGCCTACAAGTTCTGTTTCAGATGCACTATATTTTTAGAAAGCTATTTGGAGCTTTTTTTGATCAGCATTGTGGGAGGGTAGACCAGATGTTCTTAATATTCTCTTTTTGTGCCATAAAACCTTTTTCTTCGCCAACAAACCCTGCTTTGCTTTCGTGCGTTCAAAGCTATCTACGGCCCACAAATTCGTGGGATTTCTTTGCGCTTTGACAGTATGACGTTCCTCTCTAAGCATGTTAAGTAGTTGAGCTTAGGATACCTCAACAGTGGTTCCATCCTTCACATACATTGGACAGGAACAGTTATACTGATTGAATATAAATCAGGGTAAAAGGACCATAAAGCTGGTAAGTTGGTCTCTTAAAAGTAGGGAAACAGGAAAACATTCCCAGAAAACCAGGGCAACCTCCCCCTGCACTGGCATCAAGCCTTAGTTTCAAAGTTCAGAGATCTACAGCTTCTTAGCAAAGCAACAGTTTTAACATAAGCTAGATTATTTCTTCTAACCTCTGGCTTGGAAATAACTGAGCTGCTGCAGCTGAAAAGGTTGTGGGGAGCAAAGGGGAGAAGAAACGAGGCAAACCCTAGGCATTTTTTCTAGCACTGCCAAGCTGAAGTGCTACTGCACTAGGAATTGCCAAATTACAAATGCTTGTGAAAAATAAGGAATGTTGGGCAATTGTGAGTGTAGGTAATGCTACCAGCCCTGTGCGTAGGCAGCTGTCACTTATTATGGAAAATGGAACTATGATTTTTTTGCTTTTGTAACTAAAGTGGTTCTAAGTGGCTGTCAAAAAGCCTGGCCAGGGTTGTTTCGTGCTTGGCTTGAATGCCTCTACTGACATAGGAACTGCGGTTGTCAGCTATAACGAGTATCTGCAATGTGCTGGCTCCCATTTATAAAGTACTCCATTCACAAATTAATATAAAGCTTACAGATTTACTAAGATTATGTGATTGTAAATCATGAAGTATCTGCACTGGAGAAACCATCTATTAGTTAAGGGCTTTTTTTAAATCATTGCTTTTAGTTTCTTTGATGAGAGGTTCTCCTTACCTGACTGCTGTTAAAATGCATAGGGAAATAGTGTTGCTTTCATAAATTCACTTGAATTGGTTACAAGTGTCCTTTATTGGCAAGACTGCAGTTCTTTGTTGGGTTGGTTTCTGGTTTGGTTTCGGGTTTTTTCCCAAGTTCTGATGTTGTGAGGGCCTTTATGATCCAGGAAATCTGTCATATCCAGTAAATCAATTTTGTTACTTGTTTTTGGTTCTTTCAGTTGCTGAGCATTTCTACAGGGGCATACCAGATAGTTTGTAAAAGAAATGGAGGCATTCAGAAGAATTAGTGAATTAAGTAGGTCTGTGTTGTCTTTTTCTTTTTGAAACAAAGAGGCATTACTTGGGGGGGAGGAGGGGATGTGTGATGTGTAGGCTATATACACTCAGCTTGTTTTCCTTTGCCTGAGACTGCTGCCTAAGCTTTTCTTGTTCTGCCTGACAATACTTCTTTCACTTGATTTTTTCCAATTCCTTGTTTGTGTTGTGGTTTGGCCAGTGTAAGCTGCCTGTGGGTGGGTATTGTATCCTATCACCTGCTTAGCATAGTCCAGATTGCAAGGTTTAGGTGCCTGGCTTCTGTTGGAGAAAAAAGGGAAGTGTTCTTCCTTCATCTCTGCCAGTCTCTTAGGCGTATCCATGACAGTAATGTGGAAAGGCTGTATATTAAAGCATATGTATCTGCTTGCCGTTCTGCTTCCTATCTTTATTCCCAGTCAGGCAGAATAACAAGTATTTGTTTACCTAGTCAATTATTCCCTTTTATCTTCAATGAGGAATAATATGCCTGAATGTTTGCTGTGTTTGATGGGTGTCTGAGGGCTTCAGCCTGGCTTGTAATTAGATGTGCGGAATTAATTGCTTTGCTGAGCTTGAGACCCTTTGTTCAAGGAAAGATAAGGAAGGCAAAATCAAAAGAGCTTGTTTCAACTTTGTGTTGCAGTTCTTTAAATAGCTAAGAGCAACTATGCTACAAATACTAATTTATTGAGCTAGAGGAGTGTGCTATAGCTTTGATGTAAATGGTAAGGATTTGCTTAGAATTTCCGTGCTACTTTTCTCTGATGAGTGGGAAATGAGAAATTTTATGACTCTTGAAGGCTCATGTTTCACAGAATATCTAACCTTGTTCTTCAAAGTTCCTCTTTCCTCATCTTTTCTCTTCCTTCCATTTAAACCTTCCCTTTGGGCACAATCAGCAAGTTGTTCTTCAGTCAGGTACTGAGATAAATAATAGCAGAATATAAGTTATTGTAATTATTTCTCAGAGTAAATGTTAATTTAAGATTGGGGGTGTCCTATTTGTATCTTTCACTGTACGTGGTTTAGCAGTAAACAGGAGTTCCTGAGCTTGAGTGAAGAGAACATAGACTAAACCTGCTTTACTTTGGAGACAGAAATGCTTTCTTTTGTATTAGAAAAGAGTAAACAATAAGATTATTAATTTTAGGTTAATTACCCATCTGCTGTATGAAGTTACCTGACTTTCAATATGTACTAGTGATGTAATTTGATAGCTTTTCACTGTGCTGCTTCATTTATAAGTGTTAGTTTTATCATTGTTAAAATTCCAACTTCTAATGTGTGTGCTAATGTATTAACAAAATTGTTATGAAGGTAAATAGCTGTATACAAAAGGTAGTGTTAAAACTGTGAAGCTTAATGGTTCCATATACTATCTAGAGATAAACACGATCCTTTTTAAAACAATAACACTTTTTGAGTGTATTTCTGAGCTGTCGTTACGTCTGACTGCCAGTGATTTATTGATGTCAGAAATAATCACTTTTCAACTTGAATAAATGCCTGTAGAGACAGACTTGATATGACACAGCAAATAACTACATGTGGAGTTTCTGAGCAGGGAGTGATTACAGCAAGCTAACCTTTCTTCTTCTGACTGAGATTACCAACAGCTACATCTAAAACTGAATCGGCAAAGTTCATTTATCAGCTAGATTGGCCTGCTGGAAATGTTTTCTAGCTGCTGTTAGCATAGGAATTACTGTGTTTGCAGGGGTTAACAGATGGAATCTGATGCAATCCCTCCCACTTTTCCCAGCAGTTTTCATTAGACAAGTGCTCCATAGCAACAGTGAGATCACTGGAGACAGTATTTCATTGATTTCTCCCTCCCGCCCCCTTCCATTTTTGAGCCATTCTTATCACTGAAGTGCAGTTGGAGGAAAAGACGGGTTTTTTATGCAGAACACTTTTGTGGGCTTCTGTCTTGTAATTAATTTGGAAAGCAGAAATCCCTTACATCTTTTGTGTTTAATGTTTCACTATGTATTTAAAGAGAGATACAGGCTTAGGGGGCTGGATAACTGTACCTGCTGTAGCTGATGTTCTGAAGTATTCTTGCATTGTTTGCTGGTCTTCTAGGGAAAAGAATAATGTAGAGCAAGACCTGAAGGAGAAAGAAGATTCCATCAAGCAGAGGACAAGTGAGGTCCAGGTAAATAAGACACACAGTTATTGTTCGGACACCTGATACTGCGCCATGGGGTGCTTTAATAGCAGCGGGATTACTGAATCAGTGAAAAGAACCAAAATTGGTGGCTAAGAAAAAGAGGATTCTTTGAGGTGTATTTTCTGTATGCATGTGGGTTGATGTTGGTGTGTATATTTATATATATGTGTGAGCTCTGAGGGTATGTAGCCTGCATGGAGTATCAAATGAAAAATATTAGAAAAGAATAGATTCCTTCTGTGTTTTAACTTGTTTTGTTTTTAGCAAGGCTTTCTAATGTATAATTAAAGCTAAAGACGACACTGTAGCACTGCAAATTAATAAACTGAAGTGGCTGAATTAAAAGGGTTTGTATACGAGGCTGCTTCTTAAGAGTCGCAGTAATTACCAGCTTGGGTGGAATGTTGTCGCAAGTTAATTTTGCCTAATATGAGTGAATTAAAAAAATAATCTGTTTGTTTTTTATTTAAAAGGCTGACATTGGATTTCCAGATTATTGGGAAATGTAAATTTTGCAAGTGTTGTACAAGGACTGAAAATCATCCAGTCAGCATCAGTGTTCAGGGTGTTAACAGTCTAGCCAAGCTCTGAATTAAATGCTGCAAAGCAATATTTCAGTTGGATTTTAAGCTGTAAAAGCAGTTGGAGCTGCTGCTTAAGATAAAAACTTCCATGTGATATCTGACCACTGACATTTATGTCTACATTTATTTTAGGAATCTTTATTTTAAATATTGGATTAAGAGCAAATTATGCCAGATTTCTGCATTTTACTTTGTGCTGGGGCAGAAAAAGAGCCAGTGTGTTACAACAGTTGTGTATTTTGTGCTTGATTGTTTAATATCCTAAAAGCTTAGCTGATAATTAATAGTCTGACCTTTCAGAAGATAATCAGATGCTGGCCCCTTAGCCACGATGGCAGCCAAATAGAGCAGCTACAGGAATGCATACAGAAGTTGCCCATGTCTGTGATTCTGTCCATGCATGCAGTGGTCACTGCCCCCCCTCCCACTCTGCAGATTGCTTTTTCACAGTTAAAAATTCCTATGGCTATTCCTGGTTTTGTACCCAGGATGGTTTTTGTTAGTGTGTTATGGAATCTGTGTGTGTGTTCGTGTGAAGGTTGAGTTCTCTGGTGCCTTTGCACAAAAGGTGCAAAGCCTAAATAAAATCCTTACCTTTAATGTTATAGTATTATTGTCATCTGCATGTGTTTAGTGTTTTGAAGTCAGCAGCATTACAGAATCAATTAAAGCATTGTATTTAGAGCAGTAATGTTGGGAGTTGACTGTCTCAGGTCTTTGTGATCACACAAGCTCTTTGTCCCTTGTTAAATATAGAGTTATAGAGTTCTGTCAGTCTACAGAGAAGGAACAATCTATTACTGGCTTCTCAGAAAAATGGGAGACCATTGGGATCAAACAGGAAATGGCTGCAGCATTTATTTAAGGTGGTGGCCCTTTATCTCTGGTCCCTTTCTTGCTCCTGAACGTGGGAGGACCTGCATGTTTCAGGAAACTTTCTAGAGCTTCAAAGAACAGTGGTGACAGACTAAGAATATCTTTACATCATGCTGCTTTTCGTCTGGGTTTATTCTACTGGTGACATTTCTAAAGATGGTGTACAAAACTAGTGCATTCTCATCTGCCACCTTGGATCAAGCTAGTCTGTGGCCAGTGCGTTCTTATCTGCCACCTTGGATCAAGCTAGTCTCGTGGCATCACGCTCCATGGTTCTGATGCCAGAATTACTTCCATGGGCACAAATTATAATCTCAAATATAGTCGGGGTCTGTGATGTGTTGAACTGATTTTTATGGGAGAAGGGAAAGAATGGCAGGGGTTTTTTTCTCTATAAAAGTAACTTCTATACTGTGTAAGTAGCTATTAAAAAACCAAGACAGAAAGAGTGAGAAGGAACCATTGATGGGTTTCAATGTGCTTGTTAAAATACCAGCTCTTCAGTAGCAAAGAATAGGAGTGGTTTTACTTTTAAAATTATGGGCAGAATAAGAAAGATCAAAAAACTTCTAAGGCACAATTTCCTTATTGTGTGATTGGATTAGCCTTTTCTCATAAACACAGGAGTAATAAACTCAGATATTAAATGTTCCTCTTGGCAGTAGAGAACTTTGTTTTACAGCATTAGTGTGTCACTAAAACATTAGGTTCTGACCACATACCAAGTGTCATCAGCAAATGCCTTTACCTGGCTGTCCTCTTGCACTCTCATCACCAGCCCTCTCTTCTAGACACAGGCACTGGACTACAGTGGTTTTCAGCAGCTGGACACTGCCTCAAGCAGTGGGGCTTTGGACACATTCACAAGACTCTCGTGTGGGCATGGTTTGCCAGTCTACCTGCTAAGACTCTGAAATAAGTGGTAATTCTCCTGGCTTTCCCAGCAATTACATGTTCCCTGGAATTTTATTGATGCAAAGTCAATAAAATGGGACACTGAAACTTTGTAAAGGAATTTTGAGAACAAGCGCATGTAACTCCGGAAAAAACCATAATAGATGTTCCTGTCATTGAGGGGGGAAATATGTAACTGCATGTGAGACTGCTTCAGGGGAGAAAAGTGAAAGATACTTTGGGACTGTGGTCCTCTAAGCAGTCCAGAATGTTTCTGGCCTTCTCTTCCAGCCTTTTGAGCTCCTTGTTGGCCTGAGTTTTCTGAAACAGATTTATGCTCTGAGTATCCCACTCAACACTGGGTTTTCTCTGTTCTTTCTTTGTTGCAGGGCACCCAAGCCATTAGGAAGTCGGTGAAGTTTAACTTTTCCATGCTATTGCAGGCTTCATAGTTCTTAACAGTGCATGAATCATTTGGTGAAGTGCACACCAAAAAGCTATTAAATCTCCTGTCAGTCTATGGAAATACACACCTCTAGACTTCCCTTGTCCTACAGTACATTAACATGGAGAGTTATAATGATTGTAAATCTAATACAAGGACGTAAAAACACTGGCTTGTACCACCTCAAATATGTCAATGGTTTTCATATAGAATCTCATTGAGTGCTTGAACATTGAGGTGTTGCTTCTCTGCTGAGGCTGTTCGTTGAAATTCAAGTTTAATTGGAGCCCGGTTTACTTCATGAAGGATGCATGAAGGTGTAGCTGAGTATTCAGGATACATGAAGATGTATCTGAGTGTTGTCCCTAGTTCTGTGTATTGTATCTACTCCAGCCTTTAATTTTGGAATGGTTATGTGAACATGCTTGGGTTTTAGTTTTGGTTGGGCTTTTTTTTCTTCTTGTCTCTTCTGGGAGCCATCAGACTTAGGTCTCCTCAGTGCTCCTCTACTCCTGTGCTTAGTTCCAACGCTGGAAATCAAGGAACAATAGCAAGAGTGGAGATGATCTATGTTTAGCGTGTGTGGATGTGAATTCTTGCTTCCTTTTAGAGAAAGGAGGCTGAAATCTCTTCAAGCTGTTATTTTTTCCCCCGTTGCTTGCCTTGGGTATCAGCTGATACTTGCTTTTCAAAGCAACGTGAAAAATTAATGGATCAAGAGTGTCCCAATTATCCAAGTCAGTAGCTGCTATAAGAGCTTTTTGTGTGTGTGCTGGCTTGTCTTTCAGGGATTCAAAGCACTCAGTGATTCACCTAGTCTTAACTGCTGTACACCAGTCATACACACTTTGCTGAAGTTCAAATATGATTTGGGGGCTTGTGGGGGGCTTTTGGGGTTTGTGTTTTGCTTGGGTTTTTTCTGTAAAAGTATCTGTGATGTTTCTTTAGGTAGTTTTCCAGTTGTCTCGAGGTTACTTATTCCCCTAGCATCTGACTGCTGCACCATATGCCTTTCTATTTCTGTCTGGCTTTTTTGTCCTGATTTTCTGGAGGTGTTAGCGCATATGGATGATCTCCCTCACCAAAAATACCCCCAAACAGAACATCCCTAAAAAAGGATGTCAGGATCTTAGTCTAGAGCAGCACATGAATATATGCTCTAATCAGAAATTCACGTCTGCTTGTTTTCTTATCCTCCTCAATCTTTTCCCTATTCATTTTTTTACTGTTGTTCATGGTTCTTCCTTCAATTACCATATTTTCTTGGAAAGACTGCAATCTTCTCTTTTCATCTAATACTTCTGTATTAATCCTTTTTGATCTCCGTGTATTATCACTTCCTCTTGACTTTAACAGTTCTTTCTTCTTCCTAATTTCTTTTCTTGACTTTATATCAATGTCATCTGTGCAGTTTGTTGAAGTATTACCATTCTTGTTGCTCAGGAATGACCTAGTTATCATATGGTGCTATTTAATGTGCTGGGAACACAAGACATACTTTCATAAATTGAAAGATGCCGTATTGCTGTGTATGGAATGTGCACTTTTCATCAGTACTGTTACATGGATAATATGATTTTGGTCGTTTTTCACAAAATGAAAAGCGGAGATGCTCTAGAAGGGAGTGCATTTGTGTTGTTAATGCACCCGTTTGGTCATTTAGCATGTTGCTGAAACCCTATTTTTAGCCATGTGCTTTTGAAGGGGAAAGGAGCAGAAGAAGGACTTTCTGTTACTATGGGTCTCAGTGAAACATTGCTAAAGCATAGAGACAGACAATGGAGTTGCCTGAGTAAAGACAACTTCTAAATTCAAAATGAAACCTTAACCTCCCAGTGAGTAAAAGAGTTTATCTCTGTGTTGATGCACAATCTTCAGTATCTCAGTGAGATTCTTTTTCATAAAGAAAAGGCAGTTTATTTGTATGTCTCAGAATTAGAATTTGAGGATACTTGTTTGTGTGACACGTTATGAATGCTGGCTTCTGAAAGATATTTTGTTGATCCTTTGAAATCCAAGTTAGTACTGCAGTCTATGTTGGGGGATTTAGTGGTTAGGAGAGAGGGAACATGCAAAGCTAATCTGTTTCATTACAGGATCTACAAGATGAAGTAAAGCGGGAGAGCAGTAACCTGCAAAAGCTGCAAGCTCAGAAACAGGAAGCACAGGAAATCCTTAATGATCTTGATGAGCAGAAGGCCAAGTTGGAAGAGCAACTTAATGATATCAGGCAGAAATGTGCAGAGGAAGCCCATTTGGTAAGGTCTAGTGCCTAAGGCCCTCGAAAGAATAAATGCCTCATTATGAAGAACTCAGCCTCACAGAATAACAGTTGTTGGGGGAAAAACTTTAACAAATAAACAGCCTGAGTGTCAAGATTTTGTGACCAATAGAGAATAGGAAATACCTCACTCCAGTGACCTCCTAATTTAGTATCAGTGTGTGAACAAATATTCTGAGATATACTTGCACATAAATAAGGTTAAGTGCAAGCAAAGAGTGCAAAATCAGAATGCAATATAAGTGTAATTAGAAGCACTAATTAATGGGACTGATTTCTTAGCAGTTAAATCTTACGGTTATGTAGAGTTTTTTGCTAATATAAAGCTATAGTATTTCTTAAGGGTCTAAAATCATAGAATCATGGAATAGTTTGGGTTGGAAGGACCCTAAAACTGTTCCAACCCCCTGCCATGGGCAGGGACACCTTCCACTAGACCAGGTTGCTCGAAGCCCCACCCAACCTGGCCTTGAGCACTGCCACAGCTTCTCTGGGCAGCCTGTGCCAGTGCCTCACCACCTTCACAGTAAAGAACTTCTTAATATCTAATCTTAAATCTACCCACTTCTAGTTTAAAGCCACTGCGGTCAGGAAAACTGCTAGAATATTATGATCCTATTGAGACCAATTGGGAATTAACCTCTCATTCAGATATGATCTACAATCTCTGCACTAGCTGTGAGTGTTTTACTTTTTCTGGTGGTAAATGTTGGTATTTGGATATATTTGGAAGTGTTGTGATTTTTTTCATTTATAATTTGGCTTTGAAATATTGTTCATGTTGTAGATTGCCATGCTGAAGGCTGAAATAACAAGCCAAGAATCAAAGATTTCAGCATATGAAGATGAACTGACCAAAGCTCAAGAGGAGCTGAGTCGCCTGCAGCAAGAAACTGCGGAGCTTGAGCATTGCATTGAGTCTGGGAAAGCACAGCTGGGACCTCTTCAACAACATCTGCAGGATTCACAACAGGAAATTAATTCAGTAAGGCACTGTGAAAACCCCCCCCAAAAAAGCTTTTTTTAGCTGACAACCTTTAGTGTGTTTTTTCTTAAGGGGAAGGAGTTGTTCTCTTTTTTTCTTCCTTGTTTTCTCATGTCTTCAGTTGCTTCCACATGTGCTCTGTGCTTGTTAGGATTCTTGGAGGCTGGCTCAAGAGTATGTAATGATTTTTGTCCAAGTTTTGTTAATAAAAGGGATTAATTTATTGTACTTCATAAATAATTTGTCTAAATGTAATGAATGAAAAATGGATAATGCATGTGTGAATTCTCTATGTCCAGTAATTTCAGCTTTCTTCCTCTGCCATGGCTTGGGGCATGCTCTTACTATTCTTTAATGGTTGTGAAATCAGTATAAAATTACTAACAACATGTACTTAGTGCATAATAAGGTGAATGTAAGAATAAATTTGATTGAGATTAGACACTGAGAAGCAGAGATATATCTGCACCGTTTTTAAGCACTGTGCTTTGAAGTGTCTGCTTTTATGCTAAAGGAACACTTACCACCTATCTGCAATCAGTGATTTATTATTACTTCAGAGATATGCAAGCTAGCACAGCCTTTGCTCATTATTCTTCACCTCCTCTGACTTGCCAGCTAATATATTAGCCAGACTCACATCATTCTCAAGTTAAAAACAAAATGAAGAGCCTTCCTGTTAACTTTGAACCTTAGAAATGGCTGGCTTTTGGGTTGGTTGTTTCACACAATTAGAGACATTTCATGTCTGTAACCTGTTAACACTTTCATTTTTTTTGTTCTTAAGAATTCCACTGTTCATACAAAACACCTTCTTCTGCGGAAAAGCCTTATGACGTATTCGTAACTTTTAAGTTTGGCTTTGAGGTTTAGAAACTGATAGGAAAACAAATGGATTTTCCATTGTTTCCTCACAGGTAGAGGGAAGATTGTGCTATTTCAATATTAATATGCTAGCAAGTGGTACTTTCCATGAACAGATTTGAGGTTGATAATATAAGTGGTTATGCTTGACTGTACTACAGACTTTTTTCATAGGTTTTATATTAGTACTCCCGATTTTATTGCTCTTAAACAATGCTTTGGTGCTTTAGGCGAGATTAGCTAATGCTTGGTCTGAGGTCTGTATTTGAAAGACATCTGGTGTTGTCTTTGCTGCCCAACTTGTGGCGTGTGTGAGTCAATGAAACCTCTGTTATGTGACTGACCTAGCGGAAGTCAGTGGGATTTAGACAGCTAAATATTTGAACTATGTTCATTGTAGAATCATAGAATAGTTTGGGTTGGAAAGGACCTTCAGCTCATCTAGTTCCAACCCCCCAGCCATTGGCAGGAATGCCTCACCCTAGACTATGTCACCCAAGGCTCTGTCCAACCTTCTGTATAATCTACTAAATCCAATAATTCCTTCATAACTGTCAAGTTGATCATAAATGTTTGCTGTGAGGCACTGCATTAAGCACATTGCTGAAATAATAATGTGAATATAACTGTCTCCTTAGGAAGACATACTGTGGATTTTGTAGACTTCAAAAGTCATGAGGGAGAAGATGAATTTGTAGTTGTCGTTTTTGGAAGATGAGAATTGTGATAACGCAGCATCTGTAATTTAGAGTTTAAGGCTAATGCATAATTTAAATGAAAAGAACACCCATCCCCCCAAAATCCCAAACTAAATAAATGAGAAAATCCTGAAAGCTTTGCAATTCTTCTCATGAGTTTGAGTAGAAAAAAGCATCAAGCCTTGATGTTGCCAGTGATGCAGTCTGCTTCCTTGGCAGGAGAAGGTTCTCAGGTCTGTCCTTCAACCACATTGCACCTCCTCCAAATCAGATTTGTGCTCATCTCCCAAATGTCACCCTTTGAAATAACATCGTTTTTGTTATATTTGCTTTTGAAAATAAGAATTTCAGATATACATCTTCCATCTTATATTTAAGAGGGCATGGTCATATGCTGGATTCTGTGTCCTGTCATACTGATGCATACACGTTTATTTCTGTTTACAGGTGCAGACAAAACTTCTTGAGCTGAAAGAATTGGAAAATAACCAGTTTAGTTGGCACTCTCAGCCACATACTACACTTGTTAATGGAACTGTGGATCATTCTAGTCTTAGCAACAGCAGCAGTGAAACTGCTAACCTTAATGAGAATGCTGAAGGGGAAAGTATAGCAGAAGATGAACAAACAAACAGTGTGTCTCCAGTGAGTAGTGTTTTGCCTGCTTGATCATCATGCAGTGCAGCTGTGAAGTTGGAATAAGTTAAGAATGTATCAAGATTGATTATGTTGTTAAACACTTGCACAAGTGAAATTTTGGAGTGTTATTCTGAGGGACTGTGCTTCCACAATCTGAAAGTTGATAAGCTGGGAAGGAGGCAATTTTAGCATGGATGGAATATGACAATAAAAATTTGTCTGTATTTGTTTCCAAAGCAAAATATCACAAATTGAATGGTAGAATTAACATTAAAGGAGAGCAGCTGTCTCCAGTTGGAGCAACAAGAGTGGAATAAGGAATGGTACAGAAAATATCTTGCTTTAAATGTTCCACCTTATGTCCCAGAGATTCTTGATATATTTTTTTAACTTTCTCAGGGTTTACAGAACACTTCAGTATGTTCTATAATAAGTATGAACCTCTTGAATTATCTTTTAGTATGTTTTTTTAGCTATTTAAATCATATTGTGTAGTCTTCTATTTACTTATTTATAGTGAATTGCTTTTATCTTTATATAGATAAGGAATAGTCCTGAAACAACAGCCTCTGTTGTAGAAGAAGAGAAAAAGACCCCAGCTGCAACTGTTACCAAAAAAGTGAGTTTGTTAAATTTGGGGGAGGAAAAGGCAGATTAAACCCTGGTTAAACTGTTTCAGCCTGGCGTTGTGTCACTTGTATCATGGTCATGGGACAACAGGGAAATCAAGTTGTTACTCCTTATTGTTTTTATTTAGAGTGTGATGTCATAAAAACATTTAATCTCGTACAATAGGTTGTAGTTGAAAAATATTTTGGATCTCCATTGATGAATTATGTAGAATTCCAGCTCTCTTTCAGCTGTCTGGCTGATAGAAATCCCCAGCTTTAAGAAACTATTAAATGGTAACACAGGACAACTTAGGTGTTTTCCATCCTGCATGTCTTAATATAATACCTTTCTCTACTTGTTTTGCATTCCCCAGGAAGACCCATTTGATGCTGAATCTCATTCATTGCCTGATATAGTTTCTGAAACCAGCTTAGAGTTCTTCCAGTCTGACCCTTTTGTTGGCAGTAAGTAAACTTTTCTTTTTTAAGTACAGATTTGCAGACACAGGGCTTGTATGAACACATCTCGGACTACTCTTCACCTTGGAAATGCTCTGTATACAACAAATGTGAACATGTTTGAGTGACAGGAGTGTGGAGCCAATAGCATTATGAAAATAGAAATTACAGAGATGAGAGGTCCAGGGTGTTTCTCCTTCCTTCAGCTGGACCTTCTAAGTAGCTGTGACAATTGCACATTTCGCTCATTGCTCTTCCTGAGTACTTCTCTTACACCCCACCCACTCTTTGGTTGCATTTTGGTCTTAAAGGTGTGGGCATAGTTGCGACACATGTGGTGTCACTAATCTAATTGGCAGCACAGATCCACAAACAGGTCAACTGAGGGTTCAGTGAACTGTGGCGTGGGGAGGGTGTGGGTGGTCGAGAATGAATGGCTGTGTCCTACTTATGGTGAGTTTGGCACTCAGAGAAAGGTAATGTGGAGCTGCACCATCTGTTCGTCTTGTGGAAGTGCTATGCTTTATTTTAAGAACTTTGCCACTTGGAATGCTGCTGCTCTGCTTTTATATTTCTTTTATTTTGGAAGAAATGATCTGTCTATATGGAGGCACTTGGAGAAGGGGAGTTAATTTGGATTAACTGCTGAAGTGGATGCTTTCAGCCATATTGATATGCTTTCAGAATCAACATGGTCTGATCAATTTAGCTGGTATTGCTTTGAAAGGAAAATAAGCTAAATTTGTTTCTCGTCGCTTGGCTTCTGAAAGAATGTCAATGCAGATTTAATACTTTTAATTAATAAATGAAACTAATTGAAAACAGCTTGACTGGTTTCTGTGTAGATACTGCTTGATTTTCGTTCATATTGAAGTGGTTCTACTTATAGCACATGATAAAGCCTTTCTTTCGAAGGAGAAAGATGTGTTAGCAGCCAGCCTTTTGGGCTTTGTGTGCTGTGTATGTTCAGGGGTAGATACCTACAGCTAGGAAACAGTATATCTGTTTCTTTCAGACGTAGATGAGGGGTTAGAACTAATGCAATTGGGACCATGCATCTAGTACAAAAATGAGCACTTAGGAGCTACCATCATGGTGCCTGTGAGAATTAAAAAGAACTGAGACTAAACTTCTATCTGTGGCTAGCCTGGATTATTGTGGTGGTAGATACTGCATAATGTGGGTGTTTATGGACAATAGCCAAGAAAAATGCATCTTTGAGATGGCTGCTTTTATGTGTTTCATGATGGTAATGAGCTATGTCTAATTAGCTTCATCTAATGCTAGTTCTTGTGGCTCCATTGGAAATAGTGCAACTACTCCTCTGAGTGAGAGATGTTTGAATTCTAAATGTAGAAGTGAGTTTGTATCCAGAAGACTTCATCTGAGTACATGTAACTTTGTTTTTTTAACAGGTGATCCCTTCAAAGATGACCCTTTTGGGAAAATTGGTAAGTAATTTTGTAACCTCTAATGTGTTTGTTTTTCTAAATGGTTCCCACTAGAAGAGTATGTGAGGAAAAGTATTACCACTTTCAGCACACAAAAGGTGGAAATGACCCAAAAAGTCACCGTAGGGTAGATAAATACATGGTGGTAGCAGGTGGCCGCCTGTGTTAAAGCTTCTCAGAGATGCCCATTGCCAGTGAACTTCTCTCTTGTTGGAAGTATCTTTAGTTGAGATTTAAGCATGTGAAGGTGGTGAACAGAAGCCCCCAAACTCTTGTTGCCTGCTTCATATTCAAACAAGTAGGATTGTGCTCTTTCAAAGGCCCTTAATTCACCAGTTTTCTTTAGAACTAAATACTGAAAAAGGTGGGAAGTCTCTATTTAGACTGGCTGTAGAGGCAATGTCATTGCATTTTTTGCTTGGTCCTGATAAAGTTATTGCTAACAAAAAAGTAAAATGGCCAGTAGGAAGCCCATGGAAAAATAGTGTTGAGCACCAAGTGCCAAATAAGAAACATCAATTCTGTTTGGTGGAGAGTGGAGGAGGGTTATGGGAAACATTAGATTTTGTAAAATGCTTCGTTTTAGGGGTTTGGTTAAAGCAACTGTATGCTCAGATGGTTCTAGAATCAAAGCACTGGCACCATCCAAAGTTTCTATGATGTGCAGAAAATGTTGGCTTGTCTAATTCTGAATCACAGAATACAAATGATTTGCAGGTGAATTTCATACTTGGTCTTAAATGCAGCATGGCTGCATTGCAGTATGCAAAAAAGCAATATAATGTTTAGTTTTTAAGATCTCAAGCTAGGTAAAGCTGGCAGAAATGCTAATGAGATGTTTATTTTTAGATCCCTTTGGTGGTGATCCCTTCAAAGGCTCAGATCCTTTTGCAAGTGACTGTTTTTTCAAACAGTCCTCCACTGATCCATTTGCAACTGCTGGCACTGATCCTTTTAGCACTGCAGACAACAGTAATATCACAGTAAGTGTGGCAGCATACATTTTATTTTCTTCTCTCTATAATTTGGACAAAATAACCTCTTTTGTACATTTAGACATGCCTTGAAAAGCTGGTATTTGGAAGTCATATAGGTAAATGGTTACCTCTTACGCCATGGCCCTGTTTTGTCCTTTTTTGTTTCCTATTTCCTAGAAATAGCCACAGATGAAATAGAAGTAACAAACAAAAAAACCCCATTTTTAAAATGTTTCAGTGTGGAGCTTCATTGCTCCACAGGAGCAGACATTTGAGAATAATAAAACTAAGCTCTGTTGGGAGCTGGTGGAACTTACAAACCTTGAAAGAAACCCAAGATCAATCTCACCAAGTTATGTTGAGACGCTTTTGCCTCAAAAGCTCACAGGATCAATAAGGATGGTCTAAATCTTATTTGGAAGATGGTATGCAGTTTCCCGTCGGAAAAGCCAAATTGTTTTATAGTTGTATGTTGTTTGGGTTTGGTTTCTTTTTTTTCAGTAAGAGTCACTGAAGCCCTCTCATAATGTGGAGATTCTTACTGAATGTATCCCTTTACCTCTTCCAGGAGTACTTTGGTGTAACTTCTAGCAGTTCATATTATAACTGAACAGTTATTGGTTAGTCTTGAGCCTATTAAAAGGTAGAGTTGGGTATGAAACATTCTCTGATGTTGGATAGAACTTGATGAAGATGAGGTAATATTTAGGGCTGACAGGCAAACAATCTAAGAAGCTGAAACTCTTCTCATGTTGTACATTTGTCTCCATCCTTTTGCCATCTTCTTTCCTCCTCAGTGCTGCTTCTGTTCATGCCTCCCTTTCAATTTTTTGTATGTATAAAATATGCATATACGTATATAAGAATTAAAGACAGGTGTGGATTAATGGCCGTAGAGCGTGTTTGAGGCAAACTCAAAATAGTCAAGAGAGTGAGACACCACTGCACCTAACGGTGGTGGTGGCCTTCCATGTGGTGTGCATGTTATGCTGCCCTCAGGGTCATATTTCACACCGCAGCGTACACCTCCAATCTTCAGTCCTCCAACTCTGCAATCTTCAATGCTTAGCTATCCTTTTCGCAGTCTTGGTATTCTAATGTAACCAGTTCTTGGCCATATTACAGTCTGATAATAAGAGCTTTACCACAGCTTTGTAGCGTTGTTACCGTAAAAGTCAGTCAGAGTTTAAAAGTGAAGCCTACAGTGCTGATATCCTGTGGATACATCTTCATGAAGATGGCTCTGGTTGCGGAAATCCAAGATTAAAATAATTAATAGATACTCTTAAATTTCGTGTTAGTTGTGACCAAGTATGTTGCACATACTGTGCCTTTTTTTCTGTTCTTTGAGAGTATTAATCACTGTTTCGAGGAGGAGTTTCTGTTAGCAGACTTGTTTACTGATGCTGGTAAAAGCTATTTCCAAAAGATTTTATCTTAAAACCTCTAAACTAAAATGATTTGTGGTGCTGCTCTTGGAATAAGGAATCTTTTAAGTTGAAAAGCAAATTTCCCTCAAGGTATTTTTTTTCTTAGACAGAGATATCAAAGAAGAATGACCCTTTTGCTCCTGGTGGAACAAGTGTTACTACATCGAATGATCTAGGTAAAACTAGATTATATACATCAAACTACTCTGAGTTTTATTTGCCTTTTGTATTATTATTACTTTTGTTTCTAGTCATTTAATTGAATTTGTGATGGAGCATTTTAGACATTTCCTGTGTTTTCTGGATTTTCCTATAAAGTATGACATAAGGTGCAAGTGTACAGGGAGGTATTTTTATAAACCAAAACTGTCTCATTATCTGTAGTGTATATCCACAAGAATGTTCCTCTGCCTTACCTAAAACTGGTAAAATATCCTGATCTAAGTGTTTGGACTATATGAATGGTTTGTACTGCTTCCCATTAGGGTTTTTGTTAGAGATTTCTTGTTACATTCTAAGTAACATACAAGATTGCTTTCTACTACAAGAAGAGATGTGGGATAGAATAACTATTTAGAATCATAGAATAGGGTTGGAAAGGACCTTAAGATCATCTAGTTCCAACCCCCCTGCCACAGGCAGGGACACCTCCCACTAAACCATGCCACCCAAGACTCTGTCCAACCTGGCCTTGAGGACTGCCAGGGATGGAGCATTCACAACTTCCCTGGGCAACCCATTCCAGTGCCTCACCACCCTCACAGTAAAGAATTTCTTCCTTATATCCAGTCTAAACTTCCCCTGTTTAAGTTTGAACCCGTTACCTGTTGTCATTCATTGAGAAGTTTTACTATTAAAGCTTGCTCCTTTTGTTTTGCTATGACCCTTTCACATCTGAGGGCTAAAGATGTGTTAGGGAAGACTCTAATCCCCTGTTTTCCCAAGTTGCACTGACAAGTGGTAAACTAAAACATGAATCCATGTGTGATTTTGTGTTGTAAGCCTGTGTAATTCTAGGGGAAAAATGCTATTTTCTAGAGATGCAGAAGTGAGTATTGGTAAAGACAGTGCACTTCTTACTTTACAGCAGAATAGCGGGTTTTAGATGTTCAGGCACATAAGAATGAAAGGGTACTGTTGAATTAGATTGAGGTTATATGAGATTTAGATACTTTATTCCACAGTGGGCTTTTCATAATTACATATATATATGTCTGTGTTTGTATATTCCTTGGTGTATGCACACAAAAATACCTCTGTGTACATGTAGCTCAGCAGAACATCCTGTAGAATGGTTATTTGATACTTTCAGTGGTAAATGGCACTTTTTTTAATGTAGGAAACCAGAATACCAGGATTTTTTTAATTACTCCCTGTTTAGGAGAATTATTATTCTTACTTGTTAGTTGACACTTACAAGCTTTTGTAAAAGCTACTTAAAGTGCCCACCTCAAAATATTTCACTTGAATTAGTCTATGCTGCAAAATATGTAATGATCATTTGTTTGTTGAGGGACTTTTTCAGTCTTTTTGATATTTAACTTTTAATCTTATTCTGTTTGCTTGATTTGTGTGTATTTAGCTACAGACCCCTTTGCCTCTCTGTTTGGAAACGACTCCTTTGGAAGTGGCTTTGCTGACTTTAGCACGCTGTCAAAGGTAATATGAAGCTATTGCTACTCATGCAGAAAATGCTTGAAACTCTGTGGTGACAAGACACAGTTTATCCTCTCTACCAACAGTTTCATTACAGTTTTGCTGCTACTAAAACATTTGCAGTGGCCGACTTTCTTGAAAAAGAGGCCTTTATAGTAAATTGCCCAATGCAAAGAATGCAATGTAATCTTTGTGGGTTTCGAAGTATTTTCTTTATACTTACCGTGACTAGAGTTTAACAGCACAAATACTACTTTTGCATGTTTGACTGCAATCAACTTTATATTGCTGTACACACAAACCATTCCTGATTTTTCCAATATCCCAGAGTGTGTGGATGGTATGTGTAAAGAAAATACTTTTGTTTGTTTTTTCTCTTAGTTCAAACTACAGTTCTAAATAAATCCTGCTTTACTGACAAGAAGGGGGAAAGTATAGAATTGCACTGAAAATGCTTTTTCTTTGTTAAAGGCCAACAACGAAGATCCCTTTAGCTCTTCCACATCAGGTTCTGTCAACAGTGTGACCATAACTAAAAACTTTTTTGATGAACCACCAGCTAAAAGTGAGGACATTCCTCCTGCACTGCCCCCTAAAACTGGAACTCCCACAAGGCCCTGTCCACCGCCCCCTGGTAAGAGCCAATGCTGAGATGTTGTTAGCAATCAGCTGCTAATATTGCAGTGGGACAGTATGAGGGAATGGTGAAGTGCCTGAATTGAGACTGAATAAGCAGGATGTGAAACAAGTCTGTTCCTGATCTTTGGTGTTTCCCTTGGAATTAAATGTTGCATAGTGTTTGGGATCAGTGAGAGAAAGGATTTAGAAAGCAGGAAAAAATCAGGTTATTACAAGGATCTGCAAGAACATAGTATGGCTGCAAATTAAATGGTTATTGATGTAATACATCGTGAATCTTGCATTAACTTGTGCATGAAGTGAGAATTCAGTGCTTTTTCTTCCATTGCAAAATCTCTGGGTTTCATGCAAAATGAATTTAACTGGGTTAAATGACTGCCCCAGGTTTTTAGGTTAACTTTTTCCAGGTGGCTTTGCCAGAGGTCTGTGGCAGTCAACCTAGCCAGTGTAATGGTAATACATGCAAGTTTCCTATGCTATTTTCTCTTCGGTGATAGCTGAGTCCTCTGGTATACTCCATGGCAAGGACAGTTTTACAAGTGTATGTAGGGATAGGACAAAGGGGAATGGCTTTAAACTGAAAAGAGAAGAGATTCAGATTAGGCATAAAGCGGTTTTTTACTGTGAGTGTGGTGAGGCCCTGGCACAGGGTGCCCAGAGAAGCTGCGGCTGCCCCATCCCTGGCAGTGTTCAAGGCCAGGTTGGATGGGGCTTGGAGCAACCTGCTCTAGTGGAAGGTGTCCCTGCTTTCCAGATAAGGCCATGATTATCAAAGATAACACCACCTTCTTGTGGTTGCAACAAGCCCATGTTACAACAGACTTCTCATTCTCAATTTTTTTGCATAGATTGGAAAATATATCACTAATATTTCTGAAGTTTCTGTCCTTTATTTCACTTTCTTTAAAAATTCTACTGCATCACTTTTTCACTATTACATTTTATGGATTAATCTGAAGGTGTTTTGAAAAACTGTAGAATGAAACTTAAACATGTATTCATCATTCTCCTCAAAAGAAGGGGAACACAGTAAATGTAGGTGTATTAATACTAAAATTTAAACTCAGCTGTTTAATGTTGATGTGAGATTTGGTTCACACTTGCGCCCTGCAAGTAATCAGTTTCATTGTAAATAGCATTAAAACAGCATATAGGAACAATGATAATTTGTATGCTTGATAGCGTTTCCTCTTAATGGTGGTCCTTATCTAAGACAAAAAAAGCTTAGTGACTTCACTGTATGGGAGTGGCTATGATGCGGTGTACAGATCTGCTTTTAGAATGCAGGCTTCTGGTTGGTGAAACAGCCGCATCCTTATCAATAGGTGACTAGTAAAAAGTAGCCTGGTTTGTTTTTCACATACTAAAAAATGATGCTGTGATTATTTTCATAACCATTCCCAATAAATCATTTTCTTAAGAGAAATAATAAATGGGGATACTTAAGTGTATTTGGTTTTAATGACTCCCTTGGTCTGATCCAAAACAAGGGAATGCTTTTTCAAATAAATGCCCCCAGATCTTTCTTTTAGTTCTTCATTAAAGAAGAATTAAAGATTGCAGTGATTTGAATCATTGATTCAATGATTCAGAAATCAAGAAATCAAATTCAGATTTGATTCAAATCAAGAAATCAAAATCAGAAATCAAGAAATCAAAAAATCTAGAATTAAAGAATGAAGGATACTGCAAGCACATAGAAGGGCTGTTTGCTTGCCTCTGAAACCCACTGCTTTTCTAGATACTTACAAGCAGCCCCATTACATGATTTTTGAGGCAGATTGGAGATTGTATATTTCATGCTTATGCCTTGCATAAGCGTGGCATTACATGGGAATATAATGGGAAGTGGGAAGTCTTACAATTATTAATCCTTCCCATGCAGAAATAAAATTCCCTGGATGTCATTTGAAGGTGCTTCTCCCACATTAGTCAAGAAACAGGCACTCATTGTTTGCCAGTAGATCATCATCAATGAGGGAGAGCCGTCATGGCAAGCTTACCTTGGAAGTGTTTAAATCATAGCTTTCCAAGAGGGTATTTTCTAATTCGTTGACAAATTAGAATCTCTTTTGGTCTATGAAAGAGGTTTTGGGCTGATTTACAGAATAATAAGCACTCTGGTTCAATTCTGCAGTTTTAAGCTAAAATGACAACAGAACCAAGTTTTAAAATGCAACCATTGTAAGTGTTGAGCCACTTGCAGAACCCACTAGTTGAATTCAGGAAGCTGCAATGAAACCTTTTCTGTAAGCAGTAACATATGGAGAGAATGGTGGGATGGAATTCAGCTCACCTGTTCTAGAAAGTGTTTGGGTTAATGTCCTTAAAGGTGTTGAAAGCTGAGTGGAGTTAAGCTAAAAAAATAGAACAAGATAAGTGGGGGCTTGTGCCTGATTCTGTTATGTCTGCAGCTACCAAGGCAGGAATTAACGAAATAGTTAAACCTGTGATTGCTTGTTATCATACTCCTTCATTTTGTTAGTTTAAAAACTCCAGAAATTCCTGATGTTAGCATGGTGAGAGGACATGGTCTCTGAGAAAAATTGTGCTAACTTGTCCAAGCAAATAATAAAAGAGCGTTGTTGGAATGGCCATGGACAGTTGAGAAGCAGAAGACAAAACCAATGTGTTGATAGAGTAGGGGCTGAAAACTATTAGAAATACTGTTCTCAAAATAGTTAATTAGTACATAAGTTGGGGCTGTTCAGCCTGGAGAAGAGAAGGCTGTGTGGACATTTCATAGCAGCCTTCCAGTATTTGAAGGGGGCCTACAGGAATGCCATAGAAGGGACTCTTCATCAGGGACTGTAGCGATAGGACAAGGGGTAATGGGTTCAAACTGAAACAGGTGAAGT
>WYDI02011050.1:37983-50527 GCA_009867235.2 Psittacus erithacus
GCCATAGAAGGGACTCTTCATCAGGGACTGTAGCGATAGGACAAGGGGTAATGGGTTCAAACTGAAACAGGTGAAGTTCAGGTGAGATGGAAGAAGTTCTTTACTGTGAGGGTGGGGAGGCACTGGAATGGGTTGCCCAAAGGCGTTGTGAATGCTCCATCCCTGGCAGTGTTCAGGGCTGGGTTGGACAGAGCCTTGGGCAACACGGTCTGCTGTGAGACGTCCCTGCCCATGGTCCATCTTAAAGTCCTTTCCAGCCCTAACTATTCTATGGTTCTATAACTGTGTTCTTGAATCATTAACATATATGTGCTCCTTTTTACCTGAGTACCCTTTAAGAAACTATGGACTGTATCCTCATTTTTGAAATTGGCACTCCCTCCTCTGAAGTCACTGCAACTCCACTAGTTTACTGCCAGAGGCTGCATTCCAAGTAGCTTTTGAATTTATTCTTTTTATTTTTACTATTTGTAGCATATTATTACCTGCTATCTTAAATTTATTTTAAATTCATTTTAATCTAAGGGAAAAGACCTATCAATCAAATAGACTCTTCAGATTCCTTTAAACCGAGCGATCCATTTCAGCCTTTCCCCACCCCAGACATTCCCAAAGAACAAGAAGCAGATCTATTCAGTGATCCATTTGCTCCCACCAGCATCAGTAAAGAGGCTGACCCCAACAATTTTGCAAACTTCAGTACTGTGAGTAAACCCTTTTTACCTTTGTTTCAGTATAATGACAGCTTTGAATTGTTCATACTGAAGTCTTCAGTCTAATTTGAAACATTAAAACATATCCCCTGTACAAAAGGGATATCTTTTCCAGTTGTAACAGTATTTACATTTAATTTACGGCTGTCCTAACGTAAAATACTGCAAAATGTTGTAGTTACTGTTGAAATTGCATTGGGTTTGTGATTTTTTTTCTTTTCATGGAGGCCTCCTAGCTATTAGAAAATAGGACTCTTAAAATCTCTCTGTTCTGGGGATTATCCATTTTATCAGGGCATGTAGCGGATTTAAATTATATATATATAACAAGCACACTGTTAGCTATCCAGTTAAAAAATGTGATTTTAATTTAGCTGTCATTGAACTGTTTGGTCATAATTTCAATGTCCAGAAACATTGATAAACAGCCTCATCACAGTGTATGTTAATGTTAACTATTTGGTGAGTTTGGAATGGCTGGTAAATTTCAGTCATATGTACAATGAAATATAAAGTAGTAAGTCTCTCTTTATAACCAGAATCCATTTCATAGAAGTCGTGGTGTCCAAGCAGTAGAAGCAAATCTAAAGGTTTGTGCATGCTTATATAGTTTTGGGTTTTTTCCTTTTGAGCTTTTGCACATAGGAGTTTTGAAAGGCATCGTCTCACCTGCAAGCTTGATACCTGTCAAATGCAGTTTGCATTTACAGTATCTTGATCATACTGCTTTTTTTATTTTCAGACCTAATAAACTATGTGCTTGATTGAAGTAAACTGAGTTTTGACAGGCTTTTAAAATTGGCTTGCACTTGTTGATGTGTCTTGTAGCATGATAATTTCTGAGATGCTTTTAGTGGTCATAGTTATTAGCTAGAGGGACTGAGAAGCCACTTTGGAGGAGAGAATGTGAAATGTGGAGGAGAATGCAAAAATCTGCATTATCTTTATGAAGGGGAAAAAATATTCTTTACCAGCTGCAATTACTGAAAGTACTAAGTGAATCATGGAGAAAAATTGAGCTTTTCTACGTTTATTTCCCAAAGAGGCAGCCCAAAGCAGAAACTAGCTGGAGTATATTATGATAATCTTTTCAGACTTAACATTGGGACATTCATGAAGACATGGGCTTCACCTACCTCTTTGTTTTTCTGCATGCTGACTAGAAACAAACTTTAGCATAACCTTTTGTATTTTATTTAAGATAATACCCTTGACTGTCTCTGATTTATTATGATTGTAGCACAGAAATTTAGTGCACATTCTATTCACATCAATATACATGGAAAGAATATGTTCTTTTTTTTTTTATCTCTCCTATCACACTGACCTTTCTTTGTGTTACTACTTAGCTTCTAACTGTATGATTACCTTATTATTTTGCTGCTTCTTGGCAGAAGTATTTCTCATCTGCACAATTAAACAGTCATTCTACAGCTAATTGCTGCAGTCATTGTCACCTGGGGAAAATCATTTTGGATGCAAGTAGGGTAAATCCAGATGTCCCCCAGTGTGGACTGGGGTGTATTCTGCAAAATGTTCTCCTTATTTATTCAAAATTTTTCTTGTATAGACTTGTCCAAAATACAACTGAATTTCCATTATAGCACTTTCTGCTCATACTTTTTTTTTGAAGCTTAATACTCAACTTTGGAACACTGCTTAAAACAATATCAGTTGGATAGCTTCAATGCAGTTCTTCATAGTTAAACCTTAGACTAAGCTGATCTTAAGTGTATTAAAATTAAAAAGCAAGTAATATTTGAAGACTAGAATATATATATATTTTTTTAAAAAACCTAATTATCACTTAAAGCAAGGACTTGGACAGTTGTAGTTATTGTATTGTTAATCTGGTTTGTTTTGTCTTTTGAAAATGCAGTATTCTACTGAGGAAGACATGATTGAATGGGCTAAGAGGGAAAGTGAGAGAGAAGAGAAAGAAAGATTGGCAAGACTAAAACAGCAAGAGCAAGAAGATTTGGAACTGGCTATTGCGCTCAGTAAATCTGAAATATCAGAAGCATGAAGTTTAGAATAAGATTCTGTCTTACGTCAACTGTTTTGTCCCTTTTCCTGAATACCTAACCTATTTAAATGTTAATCAGAAAGTACATATATACAAGAAACCATGAAAGGTTTTAAATTTCTGAAAGTGACATGAATGTTTCTGCTAAATTCAATCCTTTTGGTTATTGTTTCAATAACTATTAAGTTTAGCATTCAATTTCTCTCAAGTTTTCAGAAGAACAAAGTACTTTTCCCAGCTGTAACCGAATCAGTTTAAAATGAAGATAATGAGATTGTAGTTTGGCTGTAATCTGTCAGCAGTTGGTAATTGAGCATAAAGTGATCACAGCAATTATTCTGTCATGGCTGACTGTCTCCCATCAAGCAGTTAGTCATTCAGAACATTTTATCCTTCTAAAGAGATTTTAGTAATGCCAGAATTGTGAAGTGCTTTATTTTGTATGTATGCATATAGATTTCCACTTCATTGAGGATTCTATGTTTGGATTTGAAATAACAATCTTCATGGAGTGCAAGTCAGAAAGAGTATGTCTTTCTGAAACCTTTAATGCTTTTCTTGCATGATCATAGGTTTTAAGACAGACTTGTTATTTTGTTTTATAAAGCAGTTGAGTTGTTGATTCATGTGCGTTTGCTGTTGGCCAAGATGACTGTCAGACTGGGAGACCCCACTGCTGTTTGAGCCACTGTTGCCTGTGATATATGCAGCTGAACTGGCAAATTTTGAAGTTCAATTTGAAATAGGATTGAGAATAGGAAATAAAACAGGTAGTCTGATTTTTATTTTATTTTTACCACAGTTGTTTTCTGTATATGTAATTTATTGAACGCCAACTGATAGCTGCACCTTAAACTGAATGATTTCTGAATGGTCACTGAGTCAAGAGTAGGATTGATAGAATGTTAATGAAAATAACTTAAAGAAAATAATTTATTCTTCATTTTGAAAGAACCCTATTAAAAGAATCAGCTTCATTAAAGTAATTCCCCAAAAATTAATCTTTTGCCCCAAGAAAAATGGATGACAGCAGCATAAGCATCAAGAGGTTTATGGGTTTTTTTCCCTTGTACTTTCAGCCTTCAGTATGTCTGTTGAGGTAATTGAAGCATTTCAACACACAACACTGAGGGAAGGGGGAGAATAGGACCATGCTTCAGTATGTTTAAGCTCTTCCCATTACCTGTTAGTGCTGCTGTTGCTTGAATTTGAGGGTAATTTTCAAGTTTTCAGGAAAAATGGGTAACCTGACTGAGATTTTTTTTCTTTTTGCACTGGGAAATGAGCATTTAAACACCTGCTCAGAAAAATAACTTAAAATTTTGCAAGTATTAAATAGTTATAACTTATCTATACATCTTTGTAATGAGTGTACACTAATCTTGCAAATCATATGCTTAACTGGATTACATAGTTTCTTATCTTTTGTTAAAAAATGTATACTCAGTGGACCAACACAATATTATATGTATATATTATATATATATTCCTGCTTTCCTTTACGGAATTTAAACTTTTGAGTCATTTGATGTTACATTTCATGTTACTGACTCTGACTATAAGTACTTTTACTCAGACTACCAACAAACCACTGCTGTGAGCTAAATGGCATTACTTTATGAAGTTTTAACTGTTGTTTTTTAAAAGAAAACCTTGTTCAGGTGGGATTAGCCTCTATTTATAGACTTCCCTTTTTGGTTAAAAATTCTAACAATAGCCTGTAATTATGAAGAAATAAAGTTTAAGTACAGAAGCCTGAACTGTTTGCCTGTTTTGTCAAAAGGGTGCTATTAGCTGTGAAACAACATATAAATGTCATGCAAACAATATAAAGTGTTCTCATTGTAGTCTGATGGGAGTAAATTTTCAGAGGAAAGAGTTGCCTGAATGTTCAGGTTAGCTGAAGTGCACACTAATCCCAGCTGACACTTCCTCCTTTAGGAGTTGTGGCAGCTTCAAAGAAAACTCAGGCTACTCTTGTCCAAGGATTTTTTTGCCTGCACAAGGGTTGCAGAGCCCAAATGTTTAAGTACTTAAGATTTATCTGTGAAGATATACAAGCACCTCTACAGGCTGCTGGCAACATACAGGGCTTAAGAGAACCTTAGTTTAACCTAGCATATATGGTTCTTCTTAAATATGTCTGTCAGCATGATGTCTCCTTTACCTCATAGAGTGCTTAGTCAGAAGTTTAAGAGTTCCAGCAACATTTTTCATGTGTCTTTTGATCCTCTTGTTACAGTAGTTCTCGGTTTTAATACACTCACCTAAGTGAACCCAAATCTTTTTGCCTATTTTCTTTTAATGTGGCATCAATTGGATTAGATGGTATAGCGTCTTTATTAATTTTATCAGGTTCACACACACTCTTGAAGCTATTTGAAACCTACTGTGAGCTGCCCAATTTTAATTATTATTTCCTTTTAAGTCTCCTGTCAGGTTTCCATCTTGGGTGCGCTTTGCCTCTGACTGTGCTGCTTTCAACCCTCTTTCTGCTCAAACTGTCCCCTCTCAAATTGTGTGCAGCCTATTTAACTCTTTATCATGAATTTGAAGATGGTTAGGTGGTTGCTAATTGTCTTGAATAATCTGATATCCTCTTCACTGTCTTTCTCTTGTTTTCCTGTACATTGAAGTTCTGTCATGTAAAAGTTTCTGTTGCATTCACAGAATACCACTACACTCAAGATTAAAGAGGCTAATGTCTGGCAGATTAATTGGCCACTCGACAGTTACATTTCCAGTGCAAGTTATCTAAAGTAACTTAACTAGAAACTGTATTGGAAGCTGACTGGAAATTATACTGGGGATTAATGTTAAGGCTGTTATGTCATTGTGAAGCACTGAGAGGGAATAAAGTGGCAATAAAAGCACTTAATGAAGAAACTGACATACTGGGTTGAAAGCTGTTTGCTTCAGTACAGCAGACTTAAAGCCATACAGAATACTAACCGCTTTGCTTTTAGTACCTAAAAGCAGTTGTGTTAGACCTCAGTATTACACTTGACTGGTTTCTTTGGTTTATAGGGATTTCTTTGCCATCCTCTGCCATCTGATGCACCCGCTGTGTGTCACTTCTTAACAGAAGCACCATCGAGCTGTCAGAATCATGTTGCCTAGTGCTGTTTCCCCACTAACATCTCAACAACTTTATTTAGCTACTTACTTTTCCAAATTCAAACAGTTAAATTTAACTTATCTGTTCGGAACATTGGCAACTAAAGTCGTAGGTCTTCTCTTTATGGAACTCTGTATCATGTCAGTGAATACTCTTGAATTTATTTCCTTTCTTGGAGTGAACATGATGGTTGACTTTCAGATGCATCCATTCTTTTTATCTTAAGAAGAAAGAGGATTTGTTTGCCTTATGAAATTGCAAAACACAAGATAATGTCAAATTAAAAGCAGTCAACAGTTTGTACTGGAAGTAGACAGTAACTTTCCCAAGCTGAAGATCTTTCTTGCCTTCAGAAAGAAGATGCTTGAAGATCTTCAAGCAACTTTGAAGCTTACTCTTTTGGTAGGTAGAGCAGAGCTTTGGTTTGGCCGTTGTTTCTTACTCTAGAAAAGACGGGAAGGCACTTTTGTCAGGTGACAAGCCATTAAGTCTGGGTGAGTAATATTCTGAAAGAGACTTTCGTCCAAGATCTGTTTAAAGAAACATAAATAATAGTACAAAAATACATAAATAATACCAGCTGCATTGCCATTCCTTGCTCAGAATACTGAAGAATTCCTGTTGTGTTAAAATTGAGAGATCTGGAGCTCCTGGGACCTTAGATTTTAAACTGAAAACAAAAAGCACTAGTTTTTGAAGTGGGGGAACAGGCAGCTAGCTGATAGAGGGGAAGAATGCTGCATTGTCTGGATGTGTATTCAAGAGGTCAGGATGTTATTTCTAGTTATCTCTTGCTGATTGATTAAATTACTTTGGACAAACCAGTTCTTAATGCTAATCTGTTTCCTGTTTTCTAAGTGACAGTGGGTCTGATAGCATGTTACTTAAGCACTGTAATTTGGAAAGACATTCTTGTGCAGAGTAAAAGGAATTTTACCCCATTTTACTTGTGTGTACCCTATAGGTAGAAGAGATGTTTTAAGGTGTTTTTTCATATAGGCAGCCAGTTGCAGTCCACAATAACTGGAAATAGATCAGGAATTTAGGAGAAGTACTGCTTTGAACAAGGTATTTGCTTGAGAATTTAGTTTGCTGATCAATACAGGATGAAGTTCTTATCTTTGACTTCAGAGGTCTGTCCCAGCTGGCACTGGCCGGCAAGAGAACCTGTCGGCTTTCTTGGTTTTGTATCTGACAGCGCCCAAGTCGATAAAAGGATTCATCCTGAGCCACTCACTGATTTTCCTGTGTGCGCTGATTCATTATTTACTGTGTGGAGACTATGTAACATTGAACTTCTTGTATTCAAAGTGGTGAAGCCTTTAGGATTGTTTTCCACAGACTGCAGTTTCTCTTGAGATGTTACAGGAACGGCTATGGTCACTTATACAGAAAAAACCTCATTTCGAAAGACTCAGTGGATTTTTAGGTAAAATGCTTCTTGTGGAATTTCTTTTTAAAATACTTGTCTCAACCTCTCTTAATTCCTCCTTATTCTTAAATGCTCTTCAGTAATATAGGTCAGGGTCTTCTGAGTTCCAAACAGTTCTGAGGAGTTTGGGCCTGCATCCAGTAATAACTTTTACTGAATAAATGAAATGAGGTTCAAACCAGTGACCCAGAATCCTGAAAACTGTATGGAAAAGTGCCAGTTGAATGTTGCAGTCATAAACTCTCTGATTTTCCTTAATGTGCTATCAGTTTATCTTACATTATTTATTTTACTGTCAGATACTAAAAGCACAACTGTTCATGACATTTCATACATATCATACATGTGAGATGTATGACGTCATACATATTCATGGCATGTCATACAATGACATGCTCAGGAGAATAACTAATTTGAACTGCAATTAAGCTAATGATACACATTTGCCCTTCTGTCCTAGCTTTTTCTACTTAGTTCCTACAACACAGAAATCCTAAAAGTTGTAAAAATCAATCTCTAGTATATTTTGTAGGGTATATATTTATTAATACAAATGTTCTCTAGGTGAAATGTGACTGGCTGTTGAAAATGGGCTGTGTCTAAAGTGCAGAACTACACAGGAAGTCTTTTCCTTTTGAAAGCTGTGAGCTGGGATGTACGAGCTTCACAATTCAAAGGAAGAGATGGACAAAACCAGGTATTTCATGCTGAAAAATGTGGGTTTGCATCTGTACCAGAATAACAGCTCTGTGAAGGTGCTTGTCATTGACATCCCTCACTGATCTAAAACGTTTGATTTAGCCAGGACAAGTCATGAATTTTGCCTGTTGTCAGACTAAAGAATCCCAATTGTCCTCAGTTGCCTCTGGTTCTGGCTCTCACAGCAGCACCTGAGCACTGGAGCGTGAGGCAGCCCTGCCACCTACCTCTCACTCTGCACATCAAGAACCACATTGTCCGTGTTCAGCTAATAAATTCTTTAACCTCATACACCCACTGTTCTCATTAATGTGCCCATTGTTCTTTTATGTCAACCAAGCCCTTCTGTTTGTCCTGCCACTCCCTAGGCCATGTATACCTTTGCCTTCTTTCCCCTGTTCATTTCCTTCCACAAACTCCTTTCTTCTGTTAATCTCTTCTGTTATCCTCTGAAGCTGCATGGTTGACGTGATTAATTTGGCTATTGTAAAACAATCTTTATCACATGTATTATAAAACCTTTTTTTCAGTATTGCATATCTAGTGTAGTTTCAATTGGTTTAACTGTGTATTTAAAACAATTTCTACATAGGCTGATAAATGTGAAATGTAAGCACTGTTGGTCGTTACTCCTTTCGTACCATTACCTGACCATGGTGTTTTGGGGCAGAGGCTCCACACAGGCAAACACTGTATTGGAAGTAGGTGCGTAGAGAGCTCAGGAATTTAAACCTTGGGTAACAGAAGTTACCTTTTCCACCTGTCTTTTCTCAAGAGGAATTAATTCCAGTACTTAATGCACGTTTCCCTGTGGCGGGCTCACCGCAGGCCTTCCTTCACCTCAGCTCCAGAGCGGGCTGGACCCTTCCCCACACACATGGCACGCACCGAGCCCCGCACTGTTGCCACCGTGCTGGAGGCAGCGGCTGCCGCTCACCTGTGGGGGCGGCCCCTCGGCCGGGCCCTGCCCTGCCCGAACATGCGCCGAGGCTCGCTGCTGCCGCCGCCGCCGCTCCACACCATGCGAGGTGGCTGCGGTTGGTGCCAGCGCCGGGGAGCAGCAGCGCCGCCCGCCCGCTCCGGCCTCCCTTCCTCCGGCTGCCGGGGACGCTCTTCGCGACGCCTCCATGGACCCCCGAGCGGCCAGCGGCGGCGATGCCCGGTATGGGGCTGCTGCGGCGGGCGGGGGGGCCGCGGCTTTTACCTCAGGCCGCGGGGGAGGGAGCGGGGGTTCTGCCGCCACAGACAGCGCCTGCAGCGGGGCCGGCTCGGGGGTCCTTGAGGGCTACGTTGCGTCCGCCCGGCACTGCGGAGCGCTCTGTCCTGGACGGGAGCGCCGGTCTGGTGCGGGCCAGAGTTGGGGGTCCGGTCTCCGGAGGCGCCGGTGTGGAGGGGGGGTGAGGGCGGCTCGTCGCACGGGTTAAGCCGCCCGTCTGGGTCTGGAGCCTGTAGATCGAGTTTGGTGCCTCTCTGAAGGACTCCGGCTGGCTGCGGGCAGGCAGTGTCTCCGTAGTTCCAGCCCCCTCGGTCCGGAGGAGCCGGGAATACCCAGGTGCAGTCGGGACCGAGCCGCGTTTGGCCCGGTTCTGGCAGCAGAGCGCTCACGGGTGCGGGCGAACGGCGCTGTCCGCCCGCTGACCGACCTGAGCGCGGCCACTGGAGGGGCACAAACTGCTTTGTGCACTTTGAGGGCTTTATCTATCTACTTACTCATTTTCTCTTGGACAAAAGCATTAGCTGAAGCTAATTACATGCCTGTACCGCAGCCCTTCACATAGCTACATGCAAATTAACAGTAGTCCTCAAGGTGTTGTTTAGAAGCAGTGGCGTGTCTCTGAAGTCTGTGGAAGCGCATGGAAGACCTGGTCCTTGAGCTCCTGTTTGCACAGCTTGTCGCACACCTTGACAGTGGAACGCTGATGGTGGTTGCTCTGTAATCAACGCCTCCTTGCTCACCCTGGCTGTAGGTGGATAGCTTTTCTTTCTGCTTTCCACGTGTGCACTCCCACAGCCCCTAAAACACACAAACTTCCCTTGCTTGCGTGTGAGGGAGCTGTTTCTTCCAGCTGAATCAGTGTGCAAATAACGTTCTTCCCTGGTGACGATGGCGTGTTGCATTTTAGATGTGGCTGCGTTAAGGGCCTGTTTGCGGGTTTCCTGTTTGACATAAGACTTTTGAAATAATCTGCTTTATAATCTGCAGGGGATTAGAAACTTTTGAGAGGTCAGCAAACCGTTTCTGTACTTGGAAGGAGGTGGTAAGGATTCTGTTCATGACTTCGTGAAGCGTTGGGAGAGGTGTTTTACTCTGGTTTGGCCTGCTTTCCTTATATCTAAACCAGCAAACATCAGCCCAAGACTTTAATTCATCCTCAGAAACCATGGTGGAAAAGGTTTCCTGAACTTCAGATTCTATGAGCTATGCAATAGAGCTCATTTTTTAGTGGCATATATATTAACATTAGAGTTATTACGGAGCAGAGGTAGGTGGGCTAGTGGAATTTAAAGCAGCAAAGTCCTGTAGGATTTTTTACCGAGCGTTAGACCTGCTAATGATCCAAAATGACTTGTATTAGTATTTGTAATAGCTTTATACGGTTTTGTTGCCATGTTCTGTCTTAATAATCCCATAAAGGGTGAATAATCCTTATTTTTTTTAAAGCTTTTCTCCAGTTTTACTCTCCAGGGTGGGAAGGTGGCCCATATGTTTCCAATAACGATTTTAAATCATAGCATTAAATGACTTCCAGGTCTTGTGTTTGCACTGACAATCACAGCTGCAGAGGCCGAGAGATTGCAATTGTGTTGTGCTTCACAAGTTCTGAATGTGCAGAAATGTTCAGGAGCAGGAAGGAGCTTGGTGAATTCTCCTGGATTGGGCAGGTTGTCCCAGGCTCAGGCTGTGTTGCTGAAGCTGCTGGAGATGCTGGTGCTGGGTCCCCATCGCCTTTCTGCAGCTCCATCTACTGGAACCAGTTTCCAGCTTAACTGCGCTGGGATGTGACGTGCTTCACATGTTTCAGTTACTACTGTGCAAAAAATTGAAAACATAAATACCAGGAATTTTGCTTTTTTTTCTTTTTGAAAAAGTATTACTATTTCATTGTCCTTCGTATTTTACTTTAAATGCTCCTTTAAAACTCCAATGAAGATCCCAGGCAGTGTTTTCACAGGCCTGAGCTTGTGGTTTCTCAGGTTTCAGATATGCTTTGGGAATAGATGGGAATTATTAGCTCACAGCTGGAAGACATGATGGTCTCGTATACTGGTTGGAATGAGAAACTAAATGCTGGATTTTCTGAGTGGGGGGGTGAAAAGTGACCTCCCATTTTGCAGGTTTTCAGCCTTCACCTTCACTTTGACAGTAGAACTTTCAGTCATCTTTTATAGAAAAAGGGTTGCCAGAAGAGAGCCTCAGTGTTCAGGTGGTCATTCAGATGTATTTGCTTTAATGGCTTGAATCTTAAATGCAAATCAAACAGAATGCAGTACTGAAGTCTCAGGTAATTTTATGTTTCTCTTTGGCTCGAACTAAAATTATCACCCTGAGCTGCTGAAATCTTCTCACTGCAGCTGCATGAAAGGTTTCAATTTTGACCAGTCCACATTTCCTGTCAGAAAGGGAAGAGATGCCAGAAAGATTTCACTGTTCTGATTCTGAGTTCAAAATTAGCCTTGCTTTTTTCCCCTTTTTTTTATCCTCAGGTAGCTTTCTTAATTGGGTTTGCATTCGGTAATGAAGAGAGTAATAACTGTCTGCTTTTTGAAGCTAAGAATAACTTCAAAATGGCTTTAGAAATACTAAGTGGCAGGAAAAGTACTTTTTTCTGTTCCTGAGTATTGATTCAATAGGCAGGTTCAGGAGAGTTATAAAGGTGTATCGAAGTGCTATGCTTTAATTTTTACTCAGCTGCAGAGAAAGTGGTGTTGTTATTGGTCAAGGTGCTGTGAAATACGCTGTGCAGATGACTGCTGAGAAATGAAGTGAGTTTGTTGGAAGCTCTCGGGGAAATGAAATCTGAAATTTCATGTAAAGCAATGATTAAAGGCAAAGCAACAATCCTATTCAAATACTTTGTGTCATTCCGATGTATTTTTTATGAGAGCCTAAAGTAGTGTTCAGCAGTGGAACTGAAACAAAAACATGACCTTTTTTTAAGTTGCAGTAAAAGATATTACAGAGTAACTTATTTAGAAAAGCTTTGCATAGATTTCATGCAAAAAAGACCCCCAGACCAAACAAAACCAAAAACCAAACAAACCCTAACCCTAATGCGTTTCAGCCCAGATTAAGTATTGCAAGAAGATGCCTTTTAAGGCAAAATGTGTATTTCATTCTTTCCATGTTCATCACCACACTGAAATCTGAAAGAACTGAACTCAGTGTAAGAAAGTACAAACTGGACTTTCCAAAATGCTGGAGTAAGATCATAGAATCCCAGACTGGTTTGTTTTGGAGAGGCCTTAAAGCTCATCCAGTTCTAACCCCCTGCCATGGGCAGCGACACCTTCCACTAGAGCAGGTTGCTCTAAGCCCCATCCAGCCTGGCCTTGAA
>WYDI02011051.1:0-14071 GCA_009867235.2 Psittacus erithacus
GGTGGCCTTGGCAGTGCTGGGAATGGTTGGACTGGATGTGCTTAAAGGTCTTTTCCAACCTGGTTGCATCTATCGTTCTACATAGCTGAATCACAGGCATAGCTGTTCACTTTGACAGGGCTGACCTGGGTAGGACAGCGAGGCAGGAGCAGCCTTTCCAGCTTCAGGCATCACATACGTGGAGGATGCTTCCTGAAGCCTCCTTCCTGGAGTGGGCTCCCTAAGAAGCTGAAGGAGGGTTTCTCAAGCTCTCCTGTGTCTTGCAGAACTTCAAAGCAGCGGTGCAGGAGAATGTCACCATCAATGGGCAGCTGTGGGATGAGACTAACGATGACTCCAGGCCACAGAGTGGTATGTGTGTGTTTCCATTGATCTCTTGCTGGGTGGTTTTGGTTTGATTTCTGCTTGTGGTATGTTGAATTTGGCAGTGGTTGTAAGGATGCTTACAGAGCAGGGGAGGTCAAACTCCAGCTCAGATGTGCTTGTGTAAAGATCTTTAGTGCCGCACTGTGCCAGCATGATTCTTGCAGAGCGGTGCTTATAAATGAAAATAAGAGTAACCAAGATGTTTAGGGACCTGCATCCAAGAGAAAAGAGACGGGCAAAGTGCTTTATGTGAAGAACTGTTGCTTGTTTGACACTTCTCAAGATCTTTATCGATCTTGAGGCACAAGCTCCAGCTATCACTAGTATGGTGCCTGCATAACTTAAAGGATTTGCTCTTGACTACCATAGGAAAGTAGCTTATAGACTCTCCCAAAGTAGCTGATATTAACGTGGGGAAAAAGAAAGGTTTATCTAAGTTTAATGACAGCAGTCCTGTTGGAAAGTCTACAGCAAGCTTTTTGAAAGTTGGCATTTCATAGCAAGACTTTCATTCAGGAGGTTAGGAAAGAGCATGTTCTATTTCATCAGCTTCTCTTATCAGAATAAAGGTAATATACAAAATTTAATGGAGTGGGGTAAGATCACCTATTTTAAAAGCTAGAACACAGCAATAGATCTAAGTCCAGTGACTGCCCATCCTCTCTGGACAGTCAGTTTCTGTGTTTGACTGCCCTGATGGTGAAAACTTCCTTTCCTGTGGCTTGTTGGAATTCCCGCTGCTGCAATGTATCTGTTGTCTCTCATCCTCCTGCTGCACGCCTCTGAGAAAAACCTGCCTCTGTTCTCTCTAGAAACACCCTTTAGGTGTCTGAGGATAGCAGTTAAATCATCCCTTAGCTGAACCTGCAGGCTGAGCAAACCCAGCTCCCTCAGCTGCTTGTCATACATCATGTGCTCCAGATTCCAGTCCTCTTGCTGCTTGGAATTGCTCCCATACCCGATGAGACTGTCTCCCAGAGCATCCAAGCTAGGATATTAAGGCTTAGTAGGTGAGAATCGTGGCTGGATCATTGAGCTCAGAGGGTAGTGTTTAACGGCTCATACTTTTACCTCAAGGCTGATTACAAGCAGAGTTCCTCAGGTGTCTGTTCTGGGGCCCATTCTTGTTAGTGTCTATCCAAGACCTGAAGAAGGAGATGGAGAGTGCCTTCACCCTGTTTGCAGCTGGCATCAGCCATGGTGGGATGCAGTGAATATGCTCAAGGGCAGGCCCATTCAGTAGAATATAAACAGGCTGGAGAAATGCATCTGGGAATCTCATAAAATACAGCAAGGACAAAAGCAAAGCCCTAAACCTGGGAAGGGATAACCCCCTGCAGAGGTGTGGGATGAAAAGGACCTGAGAGTGCTGGTGGGCTAACCATGAGCCAACCTAGTATATTGTGTCAACAGGAGTGTAGTCAATAGATACAAAGAAGTGATTATTTGCCTTTACTATGCACTTGCTGGAGCACATCTGGACTACTGCACTCAGTTTAGGACCCAACCCCCAGTACAGGAAAGTTGTTGATAAACTGGGGTGAGTTCATCAGAGGCTGCCAGGCGGCCAAAGGACTGGAGCACTTGCCCTGTGAGTTGAGACTGAGGGAACTGAGTTGTTGAGCCCAAAGAAGACAAGCCAGCCTTCCAATACCCACAGGGAGGTTACTGAGAACACAGAGCCAGGCTGTTTATAGAGGTGTGCAGTGGGGGAACCAGAGGCAAGGCTCACACTGAAAGGGGAGATTCTGACTTGATGTAGGGAAGTAAAAACTCACATTAGGATAACTGAGCATTGGAAAAGGTTGCTCAGAGAGCTTGTGCAGTCTCCGGCACTGGAGGCTTCTGGTAACCAACTGGACAAAAGTGTCCAGAGCAACCTGGTTTTAACTGGGAGTTCATCCTGCTGTGAGCAGGAGGCTCGAGTCACAGGAGCCTTCCTGAGTGCCCTTCCAGCCTGAGTGACCTTGTGCTGAGAACACTGGCCAAGATCTCTTCTTGTCAAAAGAACCTAGTAGTATGTCTGTTGCTGCTATTTAATATACAGATTAAATGGTTAAAGTGACTGCTATTTATGTCTAATATGTATACACTATGTTTATACTTACTGCCTTTTGAATAATAATAGTGGAGATTCTTAGTAGTCTGGTGTCCAAAGAAAATTTCAGTACCATTTATTTGCCTAGGAGGCATTAGCATTAGGTATTCTTTGCCTGCAACTTGATGCTTTTTACAGGTGCACAAAGCTGAAAATACAGATAGTTGAACTGGCTGTGGAGAGGGAGCTCCTTGAACTCTTTTAGTTAGGAAGCTTCTGCAGTTGTAGTTCTAGAATGATGAAATACCAATTCTTTTGACTACAAGGTCAAAAATGCATTGGTCTCGTGATGCAAAATGCCAAACTGAGTCAGGCTCACTTCACTAATTCAAATTTGCCCAAAAAATTCTAAATGGGGTTTTCTTAACAGGAAAACTTTGTCCAGATGGATGTTATTTTCAGTGTTATCCTTTGTCTGAACACGTCTAACTTAATGCCAGCTGAGATACTGCCATCTTCCTGCAGTTGGTATAAGATGTAAGGACTGTATTGTGCTTTTCAGTTTCACTTAAATTTACTTCTGTGCCTGCCTATCTCTGATCCAGTTGGAATCACCCAGTGATGGAGCATTTTGAGCCTCCAGTGTTTGCACTGACCAATGGCTCAAATGTTTCCTCTCTATACTTAAATGATTTCATGGTAATCCTAAACCAAACAAACCCACAAACTCTTAAAACCTTGAGTTTTCCTTTCTGAGGTTTACAATCACCTGAATCTGCACAGGTTGACCCAGAGAAGGTGCTCAAAATCAGTTCCTTACCACTAGGTGGAAAACATTGCATGCCATGCAAGTTGTGCTCAAGACGTTAGTGGGAACAGGGAGTGTATCTTCAGTAGGATAGGAGTAGTGAAAACACCAATTGAAAGTTGAAAATGTATTCTAGGTACTGAATCCTAAGAGTGGAAAAGCAAGCTATGAAAGTTAGGTCCTACCACATACAGTCTCTTGGGCCTGTGATGTTGAAAGCAGGTATGTTTTGGGTTTTGCAGACTCCTTCCAACTAGGAATTACAGGTATCATCAGAATGCAGAATATTTCCAGGAACTGTGTTTCATTGTCACGTTCAACTCCATGTTTGTGCTCTATATGAAATAAAATCAGTTGGCCTCAAACAACTCTTTGGATAGTTGGTGTTTGCATAATGCTTGTAACTTTCACAGATAAACCATTTTTCTTGCTGCATCTTTTGCTGCTCTTCTTCAGTTGGAAAAGAAGTTCTCTCAAAAGAGAGCAATTTCTTTGTGAGATGTTCTTCCTGTCTTCAGAGCTCATAAAGAAATACGGGTTTGAGTTTTGCCTCAGGTGATTCTCCACCTCCCGATGCCCCATGTTGTGCTCCCATTTCTGTATTGTCTTACAAAGAAGATACAAGACACATATTTATCTCTTCATTGATAATTATGCATGGTTTCTTATTGCAGATCTAAAACTCTCTTAAGACTGTGTCAAATTAAAAATAAGAAAACCAACAAAAACATAGAATTTCTGCAATACCTTTGTGTGTTTGTCATTTTTAGGTTCCGACATTAAAATTCTTGAAGATGAATTTGATAAACTAATAGTAGCGACAACAACAAAGCGTAAGCAGTGGCCTAGAAAGATACTGATTCATGCTATCCAAACCATGAAAGCGGAGCAAGAGCTGTTGGTGAGTATCCTATGATTTTCAGAAAACCTTTGCATGTACTAGCTGCTGATCATCTGTAACTTGAAAAAAAAGCCCTGACCTTTAAGCTTCTTCCCATAGTTGCTTTGGATTCTTTGCATTATAACAAAATTCAGTTCTTTGCATTAATTGGCTCTTCAGTAAAGTAAGGGTTACTACAGAGTGTTGTGACTGTGAGTGAACTGGGCTTGTGGCACCGTTCAACAAGTTAGTTAAGCAGGTTGCTTCAACTCATGATTTACAAGCCAATATACACCTAGTTATCCAGTTGGCAAATCTGGGTTTCTGAAATCCTTGGCTGAAGGCTGGTTGAGGTACTAAATGTCCTGTTACATACATATAGACATTATGATGCGCAGGCTGTTAAAAAGGTGGCTGTGTTTTCCTAAGTGCTTTGTTAAGCTGAATACTTCAGTAACACTGAGTAAGTGCTTCCAGTAAAGAAAGAAAAGAAAAAAGAGGTAATGTGAATTAATGAATAGATGCAGTAATTTCTCTGGGGTTTTTTGACACTGAGTGTAATTACTGGCATTAAACAACTTAGTCTTGTCCTTGGTTGCTGCGTTTCTTTCCTGCTGTTAAGTTAGATCTGCCTTTTGCTTACCTGCTCATTAATTAGGAGTCAATTTCTTTGGGGGGAAAAAAGGAAAAAAAACCTATAAGAAGCAGTGGGAATAAGTGGAAATACAGGGAATTCCATGTAACCATTAACAAAAAAACCCAGCTATGATGGTAGTCAAACCATTGGCATAGGTTGCCCAGCAAGGCTGTGGAGTCGCCATGCTTTGGAAATGCCCTTTTCCTCCTGCTGAGCTCTTGCAAGTTTTACAGCACTACCACTAGATGATCACTGCATGGGTTTTCAGTCAATACATTGTTATGTCTGAGGATAATGCAGACAATGTTTGTTCTTCTGCTTGGAGTTGTTACTGTAAGGTTGCTAAGATCTGTCAACTGTGAAAAAATGGCTCTGGTAAAACTACAGGGAGGAATAAATAACTTTCCTCCTACTTGCTTTTTGTTGAAGAAAGTTGAAGGGACAGCTCCTGAAGTGGAGAAAAATAGTAACTTCCAGATGATATAACTTACATTGCCATGTCTTTGCTTTGTTTCCTTCCCCATTAGATATTTCTAATCCCACCAGTGATACCACTAGTTGTATTCATTATTTATTATTAGATAACTTCATGTCACAATTAACTGATGTCAAGTCACAAGACTCAGAGTAGAACCTAAAACTCAAACAACATGACTTGTGAAGCAGTGTTCTTACTTATGCACATGTAGTTGTAGGGCTAGAATGTAGTAATTCAAATAGTTTTCTTCTTCTTAGCTTTTGTTTTAATGTACCCTTTGAGTTTGCTCCCCTGTGAAAGTGTACTACTGGTTTTGTGAATGACTCCTTAGAAACCAGAGCAGCTTTTTCGTCAGTTGTGCAGCAGGTGGCAATGCATCTTCCAAGACTCGATTCAGCTTAGTTCTCAGGCTTTAGTAACTACAAATCTGCAAGCTACAGCAGATTTTGGAGATGTTTGCAGTGAATGTCACTCTGTTAACCAGAATGCTATTTTCAGTAGCTATCTATAAACTTTATCTCTCATACTTTCCTTATCTGAACAATTCCACCACCATCTTTTTGTATTAGTCTTTCTCCATTGTTCTTTCTGCTCTGTGTATATTAAATATCTATTAAACCAAGAGGCTATTTCAGAATTTGTCTTTGTTTCGAATATGCAGATGCTCTACCAGCCTGTGGTACCACCAGAGGAGATAAGATCACCACCTTCTCAAGGTAAAGATTTCATGGGGAGTGCAGCTGCCTGAGGAAAGACTGCCTACCTGACTGGCCAGCTGTAAATGTTGAAGTGGTTTTCTTTCTTTGAACTTGTTTAAATAACTAACTAAACCAGCTAGAAGTTAGCCATGACTGCATGTACTGCTGCATCAGTTCATTGTGTCCATTGCTCTTGTTTAAGTGCTGTTTGCTGTCAAGCACTGTACTTAAAGGTGGATTGGGCAGAAACTGTCACAGAGCTGCTACCATCAATAGGTTTTCTTACTTCTTCACTGTTGGTGGAGGCCAAATAGGGAACTAAATGGATCACTGACATTATACTTTGACCATTCTTGTGTTCCTTCTATATGAATACTAGAAATGCTTCTGTCTCTCTTCCTAATCAGTCAGTTTCTTCAGGGAATTGAAAGCAGTCACCTAGTACTCGGTGATGGCAGTGTGGCTCTCCTAATTTGCAGAGTAAGCATCAAATTTTATCCCGCCTCTGACATTTGTAAGGGTTGATGAAGCAACAAAACTGCAAACACCATGAGTTTGCTGCACGCTTTTGAAAGCTTCCTTATACAGACTCATTGGAATGAGGCAGTGTATTTTGCAGTTGGTGATTGTAATGTACTTCTTTTGAGGATGGCCTTAAGAAATGGAAACTTTTATCTTGCCTGTTCTTAAGTGTTGAAAAATTACACAATTTACCAATGTTCTAAGTTGAAAAGTGTGGTGGCAGAACCTTCACTATGAGTTGCTGCACGTGGTGTAAAGCTGGTGTAACAAGCAGTGGTGTTAAAGTTTGAAAAGTTGAGCTTAATCTTCAAGCTCTCACCCTGCTGATCTGGCTTCATGCTAGTCATCATTTCCTCTTTGTAAACAGGAGACATTGCTTCCAGAAATGCCAGCCTGTGCAGCTAATAGGAGCAGTGGAGAGTGTCACTTCATGGCTGAGTTGCTTTTAGTTTCTAGTGTCCAGGTCTATGCTTTTCTGATGTGAATCAACTGCTTCTTGCAAGCTAGTAACGGCTTACACTATGGTATTGCCCTTTTAGGTTTGGTAACAGCAAAGTCCTAGCTAAGATAGCACAGAGTTTGTGCTGAATTTTAGTATTATGTAGTCTTTGGGAAGTTTATGTATCCCAGTTTAGCACGTACAGTGGCCAGAAACCAAAAATATTTAGATTACTCAATACCTTTCATTTCCTTTTTTCATTTCCCTATGTTTTGGAAAGCTTCAAACACTGAGGAATATAATGCTGTCCATGTCAAGCTGCATGCCTGCAGTCACAGTTCATTTTAACTGTCAGTCCTTCTGTATAACTGGAATAATTAAAGGAATTATTTTTACTTAACTCCTTCCTTGCCTTTTCATAGGCTCGCCAATTTTCTCATCCAAATACTCTCCTGTAAGAACGCTTCATTATAGACATATCCTTTTAGAGGATGTCCGTTCATAGGCCTCTGTGGTGTGTTTAAAGAGGCTGCTGACAAGCTACCTCTCCTTCTGAACTCTGAATGATGGTGATTTTAGCATCCACATTCATACATGGGTCATGCGTTCCTTGACCATCCCTGCTCAGCACATCGGGCATGTAAAGAGACCATCTAACCAAACACCATCTCTTGCTGCTCACTCTCACTGTGTTTCAGCAGGGGATCACTGTCACCCTGTGCTAGAACACAGTGATTGACTTAAGCAAGTGTTATATAGTGAAGATAATTTATCCTTTCATTTTAGGGTTTTGGTGGTGGTGGCATAACATTGGAGACAGAATGGCAGAGAGCATGCAAACCAGTTTTATATCAACTTGAAGAGCTGAACTCCTGAATAAAGAATTATTATTGCTTGTAAATCAGATCATCAAAAACATATATTGTGTTGATGATATTATCATATTGCTACTGCAATCAAATATATGGCATTTCCTCCCAGTATTCTGTACCTGCTGCCTGCTTCAGTGTTCCTGAAAGCTTCTTTTTCTTTCTTGGCTTATTAATCCAGGAGAACTAATGCAGTTCATGTTGTTTGTGCTTGGTTCTATTTTAGTCTTGGTGCTGATGCTTGGTAAGCTCAGCCAGGAGAAAACTGTAACCTTTATTGTAAAAGCTGACTTGTTGGAGCTCCTTAAAAATGGGTTTACTTTACCTCACTTTCTCCACAGTTGTGTTCTTCCATGCATTTTTATCCCATGTAATACAAACTTGAAAGGTTTCAAAACAGATCTTTTCTGTTCTCTTCCTTTGTGTCAAACACTGTTTTCATGTCTCATGTTTTGTATAAGCTGTAGGGTTTCTAGTGAAGAACTCTGTGGCTTGTGATAGTTGAGACTGCTAGACACTACTACATTTTGAGTGTTAAAGAGTAACAATAGTAAGATGAAACACACAAGCTCTTGTCCTCAGTGCCATAATGAAAGGGATGAGTTGTAGGTTTAAGTTTATACTGGGACCCCACTGCTTTTCTGTTTGATTTCTAAGCAGGTAGTGGGGGGAGGAAGTTATGTTTCAGAAGTTCATTTGGGCTTTTTGTTTTTTCTGCATATGCTTACATCGCAGATCTGAAGCAGGTGATAGAAACGGCATCCAGACACATCAGAGGAGCAATGAAGGTGAGATCTCTGTCCTCTGAGCAGATAGTCTTTATTTTCTTGATCTGATAAATATGACAGAGAACAGGAGTTCTAACCTGGCTGTGGATTTGTACCAGAAAGCCTCTGTGTGTATTGTTGAAGTAAGTTAATCTTCAGGTTTGGACTGCTGAAGTTCCATCTGTAAAGCATTACATCTCACATGGTGGTGAGGAAGATAACCCTGTGGCTGTAGGTGTTTTTTACAGAGATTTTAGAGCCTGCAGCATCTGAAAACTAGAACATATTTTGAAGACCTGTACAACTTCATATAGCACGTGACATTTATTACTTCAGTACCAGCTTAGACATGAACTGTGGTGTTCCCGTGCTACTCAGCTTGGAGGTGTAATGCAGGAACACTGAAACTTGGCATACTCCTTGCATGGCTTCTTTAGCACAGACCCTTGTCACTCTTAGGCTGGTAGCTCTGAGTTGCCAACCTTCACCTGCCACCCAAAGGATCCTTTCTGCAGCCTCTGAAGCTTTTGTGCCTGTCAGAATCTAATGATGCTACAGGGATGCTGGAGAAGGACTCTTCATCAGGGATTGTAGGAATAGGACAAGGAGCAATGGGTTCAAACTTGGACATGGGAAGTCTAGGTTAGATATAAGGAAGAAGTTCTTTACTGTGAGGGTGCTGAGGCACTGGCACACGTTGCCCAGAGAAGCAGTAAATGCTCCATCCCTGGCAGTTCAAGGCCATGTTGGACTGAGCCTGGGGTGACATAGTCTCGTGTGAAGTGTCCCTGCCCATGGCAGGGAATTGGAACTGGATGATCTTAAGGTCCTTTCCCACCCTAACTATTCTGTGATTCTATGAACACATTTCATTCACTGTAATCATTACTTTCCCCATGTAACATGAGATACTTGGGTTTGTTTTTGCAGACTCTCCCAGGACTAATAGAAAGAGCAGAAGGTTTTTCCCAAGCGTTAACTTGGCAACCAGCCTTGGAACTCTGCAGGGTGCAGCAAGGAGTCTTTGCTTGCAAAGCGAAGAAGGAAACCAATGTCCAAAATCTCTTGTCACCAGGAGAGGTCACACCAACAGACACTGATACCAATAAACATGTTTTGCTTAAAAGAAGGAAAGCTGCAGGTTCACCAGAAAGAAGACGCTACCCGCTTCGACGGAGGAAGATTGCTCTCAGCACCTGAACTTCTCTTGTGCTATTTTCAGCTTGGAATCTCAGTTGTGCTCTTGTTCAGTGTGCTCAGGCTTTGTCTTAAAACTTCATCTCCCCTCTAATGCAGTGCTGTACGTGGGAGCTTCCTCAGTTATTTAGCCTTTGATCCTTAGAAATATTTCTATTTTTACTGTCACACTGGGGGTATATGAAAGCCTGAACATACCAGTAGCATCCGATACTCAGCAAATGGATTTGCTGATGAACTCTCTTTGTTTTGCTCTTTTATTCCAGCATTTAGCTTGAGTCCTCATGCTGCGCACGTGCCTTATGTATGTGGGCAGTCTTTTGGCAAACCACCAAGTGCTCATTCACATTAAGTATGTCTCTGGAGAGGTTGGAGACTGTCTAGCTGTCCTAATGCACTTTCATTTAGTACTGAGTTGGGTGGCTATTTTTTAAACAAGTAAATTAAAAAGAAACTCACTGGGGCATATTGAAAACACCAGTTTTGATACGATGTCACAGGTTTTAGAGAATCTGCACACAAATGCGACATTGGTCCCTGCTATTCCACCTTTCCTGAACTCAGGTCAGGTGGGCTTATTTATAGTCATGTTTGGTTAAACTTGGGGTTTTAGCAGTTGTACATGCTTACTTGTAGCGTACTCTTCTGAACAGGGATTCAACCATCCACATCTTCCCGTCAGCTATTTCACTTCATGTAAGCTAATTATGCAGCTGGGGGTTTCCTGGACAATAGATCTGCACATTACAGGATCTTGACTTGGGTCACATATGCATTTGGGGCGTTTGACTAAACTGTAAAGATCAGTGTAGTCTGCTAGTAAGTGGTCCTAAGTTCAGCTAGCTTGATTTATTTCTTTACACATTAGATTGCACAGTAGCACTAAATTGAGCATTGTGCCTTTACCGATCATAACTCTTCTGGTTTATGGTTGCATGTGTTTGTAGTAAATACTTGTGTCTGACACATAATGTATGTCTTGCACACTAAATGGAAGGGGCTTTTAGAAGCTTTACTAGTGAAATGTGCTGTGGGTAGAAGATAGGTCCATCTTCATGTCTGAGAGGCTGGAAACGTTCCAAGAAAACGTGACAGATTGTAGCATCATTTCTTTTGTAAAGGTGAGCACCTGTATGAGACTTTGTATATTTAATCACCTGTAAATACTTGCTTCCCGTCGCTCTTGTATATTCCAATGTGTGTTTTTATACCAAGTAAATTAAATCAATTAAGGAAGATCAAAGTTTCAGATAATGTTGTTAGTTCTAATCCTGGAGTAGATGGTGACTGAACAGTGAAGACTTCAGAAGACGTCTGTGTTAAATTTGGGCTCCAGTAACTGAAGTAGTTCCCTTTACCGCCTTTGAACTCACAGCTGTTATTAACCTGAGGGCTACAAAGCAGCTAATGTAAGAGACGACAGGATGTGAGAGGGGCTGGAGCTGAGAAGCTGTGGAACGTATGACTGGGACAGGTTTTCACACAGTGACTCGCTATTGTAGCTGCTTTGAGCACGTGTGAAAATCCCCCCCATGGCTTCTTCCCCAAGATCCACAGGTACTCTTTAATCTGAGTGTTCCAAGAGTTTGCATGGCTCCCATTGTAGCATTTGAACGTTTTCTGTGCTAATAGGAAGATTCCCTGCTATTCTCTGTGAATAATGATAGGCAAGTACAGAAATAGCTAGGAACAGGCATACCTCTTAGAAGAGGTCCCATCAAAAATGGATGAGGTAGGACAAACGCTTTCAGAAATAAGGAGGGAGAGCATTGTGCATGAAGACTTAAGTGAATTCATGAATCCACCCCACAGTGTCTATTACTGTTAAGGATGCTTGGTCTGCATGGGATTTGAGGGAAGTGGGGATGGATGCGCTGAGCTCGTTCCACAGCCCTTGTTTCAACTGCAGCTGGGTGCAAGCAGAAAATGAACGCATCTGGAAACGCTGGCTGGAGAAATAGTGTGAAGAAGGTTACAGAAAACAAGAATCCAAGTGCAGTGTATAAAGTATGAACTTAAAAACCTCTGATGGCTACTGTTGGCCAAGTAGTGAGGGAGGGTGTCAGAGAACCTCCATTTAAATGCAAGTTCTGTGGTGAGCTGAGCTGAAGCACTTGAATGTTCAGCTGGCTGTTCATTTCTATAGCAAGTCGTATTTGTAACTAGCTGTGCCTGGGAATGTGCGCTTCCCACTGGCAGAAACACATTAAATACTCCAGGTTTTCCCATTTCAGTTGCCTTTTGTCCTTCAGTTAACTTTTCATAGAAATCAGCAGCATTGTGCAAGACAAGGGGCTAATGAAGGCTTCCACTGAAATGTCACAACATCCAAACGCCTTATTTTTAGCTTGGGGCACAATTGGTATTGCATCAAGAAATGTCTGGTAGTTTTTCTTTATATAGCCTTTGGATTTTGTAAGACAGCTGAATGGTGGTGGCTGCTTGGGAAGGTTTGCAAGCCAAGGTTGAGTTTCTTGGCTGCTTAGGGTGAGGTGGAACATCTCACTGTGTGTTACCGTGTCCTGTCAGTGGTGCGCTTGTAGCTCATGGGATGGAAAGTTGCACATTGGAGCAGTATCCTGGTGCACTCTGGCTCTGTAGTTTCTGATCACAGGGGATTACACACAGCACACTGGGAAGCTCCTCTTCCAGAAAGCTTCCCATGGACACTGACTGTCGGGAGGCTGGGGTGCTCCGACCCGTGCTGCGCTGAGCTGTGCTCAGTAGCTCTCCTCTGCCTGTGTGTAGGCTGCTTCAGTGCTGACAAAAATCACTGATAACTGCCATTATAAAGTGTAAGCTCAGCTGACTGCACTGCTCTCTGGGCTTGTTTTCTCTCCTGCATCGAGGCAGCTGCAGTTACTGCTGTGTTACCTGGAATTGCTGTGTAGGCATCTCTACAGATGTACCAGAGATAGCTTTAATACAGAGCACAAGCGTTCCCACGAGCAAATTTTGACTTTTAGTTTCCTTTGTCTCTCTGAACAAGACCAGGCTGCATTTGGCCTCCAGGGACTGTCCCATATTTGTGGGACCCTGAAATCTCTTTCCTCTACAGGTGCCAGGAGTTACTCAATGAAGCAAGTGCTAAGTTCTTGGTAAGCTGCTCAGGACTTGGTGCTGCTGACAGCCTGCAGTCAGCACGGCTCCTGGAACAGCATGAGAGCTCCATATGGGGTCAGTTCAAAGTCCTGCTGTGGAAGGGGCTTTTTTTCCCCAAAGATCACCCTAAAGGGCCATTGAGGTATTTTGCCCATGCGGTTCCTGGATTTTATTGCAAGAGAGTATACCTGTTCCCTGAGCTTACGGAAATACCATCTTCTGGTCTTGTTTATTTCAACTGTGCCTAAGCTATGAGGAGCCCACTGCTCATTTCTTAAGCAATTGCTCAAACACTGCTCGTGTCCATATTTCTACTCCTTTGACTGCATGGTGAGCAGTTACTGCAAGATTGGTCTGTTTCAAAGGAGAGGTTGAGAGCAATTCACCCTCTGATCACTCACTGCCTTGGGCTCCCTTCCTGCTGATACTGGTTTAGATCCCCTCAGCTTTACCCACACCTCCTGCCACCTCCATCGCACCCCCTTGGTGAGCATCCCGCATCCGCACATCGGGTGGTGGAGGAAGGGAGAAGCAAGACTGCTTTTATGGAAAGCAGGGATTGAGAATGCTCTGTCAGATGTTTGGAAGAGCCAGCACAGCTCGGGGACGCAGGTGAGGTCAGGGCTCCTCGGTGAAGTGAGGCCTCATGGCTGTTAGGCTGAGGAAGGCTCAGAGGTCAGTGCTCGGAGGAGTTCTGAGGAAGGTGTGGGTAGCAGGAGGATGGAGACACAAGCTACTTTGGGGCGGAACAGCAGGGAGAAGCGCTTGCCTCTGGGGAAGTCCTGCTCAGGTTTCTCAGTGATGCTGACTGACACTGCTGGAGCCTGACAGGAAACCTGTGGCAGAGACTCCTGGAGCCCCAGGCAGCACATCTCTCCCACCTTTGGCACAAAGTGTTAGCCGGATCTTCCTAAAAGAAGATTTATAACAGACGCTGATATTTGCTCAGTTTGCAAACCTCACATTGATCGAAGCTGCATGACTCAAACTTCTGGGAAAACCAGAAGAAGAGAGAAATGACCAATATAAGACCTGAGGCTTTATGACTGAGTGCCCTCCACTTTGGGGGCACTTTGCTTTCCTCTGTGCCTGCCCCTAATTGCTGTGACATGGTTTAGTGGTGGTCTTGGCAGTCCTGATGTAAAAGTTGGACCTGATGATCTTAAAGGTCGTTTCCAACCCGGTTGATTCCATGATTCCATGATTCCATGAAAGCTGAGAGCGGCCCAAAGTGTGCACTGGTTACCAGATACGAATGGTAGAGCAGGGA
>WYDI02011056.1:0-15382 GCA_009867235.2 Psittacus erithacus
GCCCCCTTCAGATACTGGAAGGCTGCCATGAGGTCTCCACGCAGCCTTCTCTTCTCCAGGCTGAACAGCCCCAACTTCAGGTTCTTAAGATGGTCTTTAACCTGATCCTCTCCTACAGTGGGCCTAGGGTCTTCATTCTCAAGAATGAGAATCCAATAAAACATATTTTATTGGATAAATACAATGCTAAAACAGAGTTTAAACTAGTTCTAAAGCAACCCTAATGCACATGACAACTTCAAGTTAATGCCTCTGACGAAGTAGAAGTAATCTTAACAATGTAACAAGAAGAGCATCCTTGGTGTTTTTTTGTTTATTTGTGGTTCTAAAAGGGATTGTTAAATGTGAAAACCAATGTAAAAGCTCATCTCTTGTTACTGCAGACTAGTGAAACCTGCCAAAATTAGTTCATTAAAAATCGTAAAATTAACAACATTTAAGTGCACTCTTGGTTCATAAACCTAAAACATCTAAAATAAAATGTCAATTCTAAGCTATATGCATTCTTTCTCTAAATACCCCTAGAACATGTCAAGAACTCTTACCTTACTCTTCCATAGGTCCCTCAATTCCACTGAGATGCTTAAAAATTAAGGTAAATTTTTTAATTCAGATCAGTGTATTATTTCTTACCTTGGATCTGAATGTGATGGCTTGCATTTCCAAAGCATCTTGTGTAGGAAATTTCAGAGCATTTTGTAATTAGTAACGCAACTATGTAACTATAAAGTAAGTCTTAAAATGTTCCAGTAAGGTAGAAATTTGAAGAATTAAGACATAAAAGAAACTATTTGTGTAAGTGACAATTAACTCCAATTGCTTAACTTGACACACAGATTATCCTTCCCTAATACTAAATCATTAAATTAAGATTACTCCCCTTGTGCGTGTCTCATTAAGCGGACACACAAATGCATTAGGCAGAATGTCACACAAAACTGGAATCCACCTTTGTTAAGGGCACCTTTTGTTATTGTAGAGCAGCCAGTTTAGAAGAATTCTAGAAGGCTGCCATGGCTAGAAGAGGCATTCACTATCTTATTGAAAATCTACAGCTGAGAAACCATAGATTAAAATCTGAGGTCTCTGATTTTGATTGTGTCTCATGACACAATGTAAGCAATTTCTTCCTACCCAGCCCTGGCCAGCAGTTGCTGCACTCACATCACCTTTTCCATTGACCTCACACAACACTATACAGTCCTCTAATGAGCAGAGTTCAGAGAAGTTATCTGGCTGAAAAATTCACAGAAATAAAGACAGAGGGTACGTTTCAAGAGGTTTTGCTCTGCAATTGGACCATGCTATAGAGAAAAGGATGCTAATAGCACTCTAGCTCCACTCTTCAGATTCAATACAGTCAAAGAACTGGGTTTTGTGAGCTCTGAGTTGCCAGACTATTTATACTGCAGACGGAATAACTAAGGAGAGTTGAAACAAAGGTACTCCAATTCCCTTTCATAATAGATGTATGGGAAGAGAGGAGCTCTCATTATCAAACAAATAAAGGTAGACCTACATCCTACACCCTCTTTGCACTACTGAGCAGAGACTCCTACAGAGATTTTATGACTTCTACCTAATGTCAATCTAACAGAAGGTGGGGTTACAGTTCCTGAACCTCACGTGTCAACAATCAGGAAAAAAAATCCCTTTGCTTGATTTCAGGAACAAAAACGGGTTTTTTTGTTATTTTTTAATACATGAAACTATATTCAACAGCACAGATCCCCATCCTCTGCAATTCATTAGTTATGAATGCGGAACCAAATTGCAAACAGCAGGAAATACATGAAAATATATTCAGTACCAATATTTATACAGAATAATATAGAATGGCATTAAAATTCTTTTTAATATTTAACTGCAGAAAAACTGTAGGTTACTAACACATATTCATCCTTCATGCTGCTGAAACGTCTAGCTTGCTAAGTACCTAACATTACTGCATTGTAGAACAGAGAAGGACTTGCAAAAGTATTTCAGTTCTTCAGTGAGCCATAAAGTACACAAGGCCTTCATTGTTGCAATGAACTGAAGAGTCATGTGCTTTAAGTTTCCATAGCAAATGAAAAACTGGAAATTAAATTCTCAACAGTCAGGACTTTCAAAATCACAGCTCGAAAAGGAATATGGACTCACCAGGTAAAAAGAAAGCAGCAGCTGAGAATGCTACATAAAATCCTCACACCAATCAGTAGCAGCACCTGGCACAATACCAGTTCTTTACCACATCACAAGAAAGGGTACAACTTTGCAGCCCCTATTAATATTGATGCTATCTTCATTTGTTGAGTACTAAGGAAGCTAGAGAAGACCCTCTGTGAACAGTTTGCTAATTAAACCTGCAATACATTCTGACTGGAAAATGTAAATTGTAGATATACAGGCAAATTAAATTAAGACATTTTGCATCCTGGGATGCAAACTAATCCTGAAAAATACTGATGCTTCATTTTTAATGAGTTAATTTCTCCTAAGCCCCTTTTCCCTAGTCAAAGAGAGTGTGGTATTTTGGTATTCCATCACAGAATGACAGTAATGAACATCTTGGAGATCCTGTTTGTTTCCATAAATTGAGGACAGAACTATTTTTTTTTATATTCAGATAAAAACCAGCCAGAGGCTGCAAGAAGAAACCCCTGCTTTTTGAGTCAACAGACAAAATGCTGACATAAGTACACTAGCTACTTTGCTTTGTTATCACTCACCACTGATCCTATGGAAGTTTGAAAGAAGCTAATGTTGATGGATACTTTTAACATCAGTACTCCTGTGCATATTTTACTGAAAAAAAAGTACGTCTTTCACAGAGAAATATTTATAGTCAAAAATACATTAGAAATAAAAGGCAACGCAAAATATAGTCCAAATGAAATATTAATGGTAAAATGATGATGATATGTTACAGTTTTAGGCATTAATGCTGTATCATACTGCTTTACCAGTCAATGCAAACTCAAGCTGCTTAGCAAATCACAGTATTTTTGTGACTAATGCACAAATTATTGTTAACTTCAGTTATGATTCTAAGCCTTCATCTTTCTCATATGGAAATGAAACTGGGAATACAAAACCATGAAAAGCACCCTTTTTCTAGTGACGTTTTCCAGTAGCTATGACCCCTGATAACTGCCATCATTGTTTTGTATACTGCAAGCAGTGGAACAATTCATTATTTGTTCATTCACAAAAGAGCAATCTGACTATCTCCAGGTCCTTTTTTCTGACATTAAAATAATTTAGATCGTCTAAATTTTAATGCGTTCCCAATTCAATATCCACCTGCACTCATTATACAAACACATTAAAAAAAGAGATTTTAATCTTGGTTTAGAAAGAAGCAAAAATCTTTTTCTGGATTTTATAATCGTATCTTTTTCAAGAGAAAATCCCTCTGAAGAAGTGAATTTATCTTCCAATACAATCAGAGACGGTTGGTGCTCCAGATTATAGCCTGAATAACAGCTCCTTAATATTTTACCTCTTCTAAGTGGGACGATACATCTTCCTCATGAAGTATTCTTGACTTTATTCCTGAGGAAGCTCCATTCTTATTCCCCAAAATGACATTTCAAAATATTTTTTATGATGTTGTGTATAGCAGTATGACCAGCATATGCCTTCTACTGGACTGTGCAGAGCAACTGAAAATGTTTAACTTTGCAGATGACTGCTACCATGCAGTCACTTTTATGAAGACAAGGCTTATTCACCTGCTGAAGTTGTGCTTTTGTGATGCGAATGACAGGGGGGAACTTGTTGCCACAGGGAATGACAGGAAGCTGCCTACGACCAGTTGAGCGGGAGGAAGAGGAATGGCTCTCAGCCGATTGACTCCTTGGTAAACCAGCCTCTTTCAGAGGGTCCAAGTGGATGGATAGATTGGCTATAGGGCTCATGGTGCGGAGAATGGGACTTGAAATTCTTGGAGTGGAGAAATGCAGCATATGAGATGAGTTCAGCTGTGAGAACAACATGGCAGGGAAGAAAATAAAGTTTAAAAATCAGGCTTAAAAATAATGATTCTTGTTTATGTCTCATCTATATGCACTTTCTTAGAAGACCATATTCACAACGCACAGGCTGAAAGCTGGTAACTTAAGAGGTGTTTTAAGTGAAATCTTCACATTTTCCATCAATTAAAAATAAAACAAAATCAAATCCAAAGTGAGCATCCTTTCACTAGCCGGCTCCTACGTTTTCATTCAGTCAGTCAGCAGCAATCTAGGGCAAATTTAATACATTAACACAGTCTGTTCTGGTTATTGATGATTCTAATAAACCTCCAGCTTTGACAAACAATTCTGAAATCAACTGATTCTTTGCAAGGCCTTTTCCAGCGCTGAATAAATATCTGATGGTGACACATCTAAATACCTGTAAATGAGATTGCTATATACAGTTTGCAATTCTTTGTTCCAAGTATATTTAGACAAAATCATGAAGAGCAGAGCTATGGAAATTTTTGCAAGCTTCATGAAGGTAATTTTCTGTTTCCTACTATAGTATTTGTAGCTATAATCTGTATTCCTTGGAAACAGACAGCACCTGTCAAGCGCTTCAGGTTCCAAGGAATAGGTATTTGCATTGTGTCAGAAATAAATGGAAATGTAAGAGCAGATTTTTGATAAAATATAACAGTACTTCAATGTACAAAATTCTAAATCATAAAACAGATTCACACATTCAAACTTCTTCTATAGCCATGTACATATATTTATGGTATTAGGTTATTAACCGAGTCTGACGAGAGCAAACTGTTGTTTAATTTAAACTGCAGATGAAAACAGAATTTGCTGTTGCATATCCATTTACTTCGACTCCATTAGGGAGTTTGCTGAAATATCTGCTTGCCAAATTCATGCTGCAAAGTTTTGTGCATGAAGTTCACTGCAATTCAATATAAACACAGTAAATGAATGAGGCCATGGTTCAACAATGCAGCAAGTGCAGCTCCAGGCTAAGTACCAGATCAAGGAAAAGAAAACTTGAGCCGCAAAGTGCTGCTCCAGTGCTCACCATTAGACTAGTGACAGATAAACTTCATAGCAGCAGACACTACTGCAAATCAGGTACTGTCTGTCCTCCTTCAGCCAAAGACAACATAAAGCCCCTGTGAAAGCATTAAGCCATCATATATACCCTAGGATGCTCCGAATAGGTCAACAGAAATGTGACCATGTGCCCGTAACTGAGACAGATCAAACTAGTATTTGCTGGTAGCACACAAAATCTGTACTGCAACTGGAAACCCGTGACTGGTAATATGAAAATTTGTTCTCTTATGTGCAGGTTTTATCACAAAAGATAGCATAATTTGTTGTAACTTTCTATGCCTGAAACTTTCACTTCCCAAGCCAGTAACTTAGATATCTTTCCCTCTTATTTTTGAGTTCAGGTTTCTTCCTGAACTGCTACAACTTTACATTCTTATTAGAATGCTGACGCTGCATGGAACAAGTAAGTGATCTTATAATCAATTACACGAAGTTCATGTACACACACGGTTTTAGGAAGAACATTTATCTACAAATGGAATGACTGCAGATGAGCAATTTTTTCCTTCTTGAGAAGATAAAATTATGGGTGAGTATATGAACTTTTAGTTTCTCATACAGGAACGTCCTTGCTACTACTTAAATAGTGAGCAATAAAGCCCTGAAAGAAATAATGAATAAAGAAGAATCAAAGTAAAAAATGAAAAACTATATAAAACAGGAGAACTATTTTATTCTATCACCACTGAAGTAATTGCTTGCATATTTAACAAACTTATCAGAATAAGCTCAAAGATCATAATTCATCACACATTCTCCTAACTGATTGTGAAGAAGGTCACTAGAAATCCATATGGAAGGTATGTTCATAAGCATTATGACCATGAATGTTAACATGTCCTAGAGTTTCAAGCTGTGTGAAACAAGTAAACTGTTTCAGAAATTATATCAAGCTATTATACTACTATAATTTCAACATCTATTTTTAACCCCTTTTAGTTACTCTTTAGCCATTTGATTTATGATCATAAACTTGCACTCTTGGAGCCAAGCTTCTCTCACTAACTTGTGCAATATATTATAAAGTAAAATATAACCTTTTGCCCATTATTTGTATTGTCAGGAAGGCACTACCTAGATAAAATTACTAAAGAACAAGAACATCTGCTCCACAAGCAAGCATCAGATTCAAAGAACAGTTTCAGGTGGATAAATGCTTTGAGGAAGAACGAGAAGGGCTCTGCCAAACAGCTCTCTAAGGTCACCAGAACTGTGGAATAGAGAGAAGAGGTGTAAATATACTCTCTCCCTGTGAAGTGACTGGGACACTCATCTGTAAGAGCAGCATGGTTGCAGTACCCACTCAAGTAATATTTAAGTATCTTTTATGTACTGAAATACCATCAACGAAGGACGGAAAGAACAATTCACTCCCAAATATCCTCCTGGGCTTTGTCTGACTTTCAAGGGCTAATGAAGTAGATGGAAGACTACCACAAATTGCCATTACAATTGGAATAGACACACTGTGTTCCCAGTTTCTAAATCAGCCAAATAATTTCTATTTTCTTTATTCCCAGTTCAGTTTATAATTTAAATTTCACATGATTCACCTTGAAAACAGCAAGTTCTTCCCTGACATTTATCTTGCCCTCACAGCACTACTTGCCCGTGCAGGATAATATAAGCCATGTTCATTTCTCCCATTTTTGAGGTCATGACAAATATCACTTACCTGCTTTCAAAGCCAAACCAAAATATAATGTCATCCTAGTGTCTACTTCAACCAGTATTTCTTCCAATACCTCTTATAATTAATCTTGTTTATAACTATTTCTGCTCCCATGTGCAGAAGCTTCTTCCTTTGCAGATACTGCCTGTTTGCACTGTAGTACATGATATTTACATCACCTCTACTTTCAGTTACAACTAAAATAGCAATTTCCCCCAAAAATCTAAGTTTGTGTAAAGTGGGATTTGCATACAAAATCGCAAGCTGTTTTTTAACGGCTTTTCAAATAAAACCGCCTGCTAACTGGTATTTTGTACAGGAATAAGTGTTGCTCTTTCCTGTTTTACTAAAATTGAGATTAAAATACAAATGCTTAACAATCAAAAACAACTGAGCAATTCAATTTTTCACCTTTAAAGTTTCTAACCCATCGAAAGCTCTTTCTTGCAACTAATACTTCAATGTAACTCTCAAAATCTTTGGCTGTTTACCATAGTTCTGTATTTTCAATCATGTAAAATGCATTTTCTGTAAACTACATAATCCACAAAGTACGATATCTTAATATAATCTTGCATGAAAGATATGATCTTGCATTTTCCGTGAGAACCTAGGTGTATTTGAAATTTTGCTGTACAGCTACAGTTAAGTAAAATGAGTAGTTCATTTTCACCATAAAGCATACTCCACACCTTATAATAAATGAGTAGCTGGTGACAAGTTGTTTTTTTCTAATGAGAGAGTATTGCCCTTTATAGCACGGATGTCATAGACGACACAATATCTAGTGAGAAAAGGGGAGAAGTAAAACCTGGAGCTGATTCTCAGGCACTTAACAATTAATCTCATTTCCTCTTTAATTAAAGCCAATAAAGTCTGTTAAGAATTAGTGACAAAGGAGGAAAAAAAAGTAAACATTCAAAAACTGCGCAAATGAGAATTCTTTAGGAAAGACAAACACAAAACCAAGAGGGTACGATGGAAGCAAAGCAATCTGTCTCAGTGAAAACACTGGGAGCAAAGCTATAGTTGCAAAATTACCTTAGAAGTGAGAAGTAGCAACAATTTATTAAAGCTAACAAGTTGTTTGTATAAGTACAATTAGAAATTTCAGAAGGAACAGGAAGAAACAAAAGGAATTCCAAAAGAAAACAGTGTATTAATGATGGTGAGAGGAAGTAGCACAGTTTCTTTAATTTCAGGCATTTAGGCTTTTCCTGGAACACATGAAGCATTGTGACACAGTATTTTACATATTCAGTTAAATTTTACGTTTATGTACTGCAAATATAATAAATATATACTTGCATGTATATCACTGATTAGGAATCACTGCATAAGGGCCTTCTTTTTTTTTTATATATATATATATGAGAAATATTTATTTATTTATTTAAATTAAGGCCAGTTCTGTGGATATCTGCAGAATTAAAAGCTACTTTCATGGGAGAATGTAAACACTCATATAATAGAACACGAAAGATCATTCCTCAAGAATCAAGTCCTATATGTGATGAGACTAGGAATTTCTGCCACACTACTGTATTTTAGTCACTGCCTTTTCCCTCACTATCTCCTCAAATAATTCTGAATAAAAAGAGGTTCAATAAAACAGCGACTGTTTCTCTTACCGGAGTGAGTGCTCCTTCTGCTTGAGCTTCCATAGGACTTGTAGGGGTGGCTGCAAGCTGTCCAGCAGCTCCTGACAAAAGTTCCAATTTATCTGTAAGCTGCTCAGAAGCAGGAGGATGACACTCCGTGGCTAGAACTAACTCCACACCTGAGGTCTGGTTCTTGGCATGGACACTGTTTCCTGCCCAGCCACCCTGTCTGGGTTGCTCTTCTGCAGGAGACTCCTCTAGAACTTGTAGTACCTCCGGCTCTTCATCTGAGGGACTTCCAGTCGCTTTGTGCCCTAAAGCCTCATTTGTTCTGAAGTCTTGCAAGTCCCGTTCCTTATCTATTATCACCCATTCCTTAGAATCAACCTCCTGCCTGCAGGAGCTTAAGTTAACAGCTACAAATCCATTGCTAATAACACCATCAGCATGTTCTGGAGAACTAGCTGACACAGGCTTTGAAGCATCTGGAAGATATTCTTCATCATAGTGCCAAACATGGTCCGTGCGGGCAGCCACAGGAGCAGTTGTTTTCTGAGAAAGAGGAGGAACAGGAGCAACAGGAGTCTCTGCCGTAGCATTCAAGTCTTTTTGCATCTTCCCCAAACTTAAGAAAAGAGGACAAAATCTAAATTAGTTAACAATTAAGTAAATAATAGAAGCTATATTTGAAGGTTTTCAGCAGAGGAAAACTGGATTTATATAAAAATTTGTTGTCATATTTTAGAACAACCTACAATGGTTGAAAGATCCACAATTTTGAGACAAATAACTCTGAAGTCAAGTAAAAAAGGGTGGATGGCATTAGACTTGCACATATGGTAATTGTAACGTATCATACTGTATTGTAAATGTGATTACCAGAAGAGAGAACAGTGAATGGATTCAAACTCAGCAGTGAGGCTACCACCAGATGCCCACTGTACTTGATTTATGCTATAAAGCAGTCTCAAATCAGAACAGAAGAAACAAATGTCTCCAGCAGCAGTCAGTAAAGGCTTTCAAGAAAAATGTATTGATTGTTTTGATTGATTCCTTACTTATGCTTTGCATAACTTGCTTCACCAAACAAATTCAAATTCCTAACCCAACTATGATGTATTTAGAAGGATTTTGCCACTGTCAGCCCCTCAGCTGTCTTCTGTCACAACTCAGCCTCCACCTTTCACTCAGATTTCACTGTGTCCTTCCTCCCCTTACTCCTTCTACACACGGGCAAACTCATGGAATCTGTTGTCATGTATCTGTCTCTTCTCTACCTTCAAATTCCACTTTAAGACCTCTGTCTTCTATCAGATTTTTATGTTGACACAACACTTGTGGGCATAACTAAACCTGCTGCATGCAGGCAGATTCCCAACTTTACATCATAACTCCACTTCTTGTAAACTGTCCTTCTCCTGTCATATAATCTAACCCCATGTTAGATTGAGCACCTGATGTCATCATTCTTATTTGAGTTGTACTGCCAGGAATATCCCACTGAAGAAAACTGAAATAAGCATCAAGGTTACACCACTAGGTCTTGAAATAATAATTTCTCAAGTGTGGAAGTCTGAATTGAACTGTATACTAGCACTAGTATTTTTTTAAAGAGGCTGCCAAGTAGTGAGATCCATTAATCAAGCAACATTATGAACGCAGTAAATACCTTGCTGTAGTTTACATAAGCCTACACAGCAGTTCCATGCCTGGTTTCACACGGCAGAGGAATGACACCACCTTAACTACATAACCTGAAAAGATCTGAGCACAGGAAAACGACAATTTCTTTACCAGGTCTCAAGAAATTTATCAGTGTCTGGCTTTGACTCCAACGTCAGACGCTTCTCCAGTTCAAAGCTGTGAATTGAACGTAACTTTCGCACCAGTGGGACATCTCTGTCTAGCTGGGTGGTCTCCGAACGAACACGAATCGGAGAACCAAGGCTTGGGGCATTAAGCACGCCATTCACTGGCCCATGGCTGTTTTCTTCCTCTGTGGCAGCCTGTGCAAAAAGTAAAGTGAAAATGTAACCCACTAAGAGCAGCAAAAAGAGGAAGTGTTGTATGGTAAATACAATCCAGGGGTTTAGCCTATAATAGTTTGTATTTGAACCCTTAAGTTCATGACATAGTTAAGGAAGCTTAGATATACTCTTCAGCACACAACAGGCAAAATACTGGTAATATACTAGTTCGGGTAGGTCTGAGATCAGGAGTCCCAAAACCCCAGTAATACACTGAAATTTACTCTGGTATTTCACACCCACATCTGAAATTTTCTTTTAACAGTCTGAAACCTGGCACTTGGTAGCATCTTCAGTCTGCTTTTATAGTCAAGTGCTCTTATTAAAAAGAAGTTAGGTTCCAAGCTGTCTTTATGATTCTCTGGAGCACATAACACTGTTATACACTAAAACTACTAGATAGTTTCTGTGACTTAGAACTATGTTTTAGTTCAACCACATTCAATCTTTTATACTAACTAGACATGATTTAGACCTAAGAAATCATGACCATCCTTAGTTTCAACAGGTATAACTAATAGAAATTGCCTTTGTTTAAACCAGAATAATTTCTTTCTCTCTTTGGTAAAAAAAAACCACAAACACATCTGAAAACAGGCACTATATGCCTCATTCTTTCCCGCAATAAATTTTTTCTAGTACCTAAGAAGTAACAGTCTCAAAACTAGACAGCTCTCCTAGCTAAACATTTTAGCTAGGAGATTTTAGCACCAGATCCCTCTTTATGTTCAAAACATTTTTATATCAAGAAACAAGGCTCATTGACTGACTATGAAATGTGATTATGAGCAAGGGAGACGGGAACCACTTCTCAGAGATCACTTTTCAAAACTGAGCAGCATTCTCTTCTAAAGACTAGCCCTTGAACCTCTTTGGATAGATACAGTGGTATCATATCTTATGGAGACAAAAACACCAAATGAATTAAATGGATACTGCCAATCACACTGTCAATCTGTCAGTTGAAGAATAATATTTAAGTAGGTTCCATATATTCAGTATCTAACTTTTATACTTGCAGGACGCATGAAATTTACTTTGATTTCACTTAGTGAGCAAGAAGCAAAATCATGTCTGAAGAACATGAATAAACTACAAAGACTCTCAAATTATCAGCAATCTACTATTCATCACAAACACCAGATAAAGTGAGACAAGGCCCAAAAGCTTGTCTGCTTGTTCCAGTCTGTAAATCACTCTAATAAAATATGTTAGCTCTACCATAAATCTTGTTTCCTTAGACTATTCTGGCTGACCAACATTAGTAAGACTGCATTATTTAGTATATTTCATGTGCACTATAAGGACAGGAAATTGTTCAAGGATGACCTTTACAATGTAGATTTGTAAGTACCTTACAGATCCCCAGTTTTATTTTGTTTCTATTTGCATCCATTTCTTCCCAAACGTCTTTTTCCTGAGGACGCTGATGCCCAGGGGATCCAGGTAGTTTCTCTGGTGAGACACCAACAGGAATACCATTCTCTCCATCACTGAGCTGTTCATCAGGAAACACTTCATCTGTGTTTTCGCGCAGCAAGTCTCCTGGGATAGGAGTGGCATTGGCAATGCTACAAAAGCAGTTAAAAAAAAAAATCAGAAACAAAAATTTTGAGACTCTAATGTATTTCTTCAAATTATTTTCTACTCTCTGAAAGAAGCAAAAGCATGCTTCTGTAGCAAAATACACCTTGCAAAGCATTTAATATAAAACCCCCTAATGTTGGCTTTCACAATTTCTGTTTTGTTAATTTAGACTCATAACAAAAGGTGCAAATCAAAAAACAATCACTCAAAAGCTGGGCTCTTAAATGTTTTGGAAGAAACTTTAGAGAAATTTGTTAGAGTTCATGTCCAGGCTCCTGACTTTTCTACATATTCTTCTATGTAGGAAAAATATTAATGGCAATTTTCACAATGTAGTTTCCTTTTCTGCAAAATTTGGTAGAATAACAAAACATACTATGTGAAGACAAGAGATCACTCAGCAAAGTAAATGCTGTTTTAATCACTATTCTTATCAAAGTGCTATTTTGGTCCAGTTATTGAAAATCAAAACATAAGCATAACACTAACAAAATACTACATTTAAGTTAAAGTTCTGTAATCCCAGAACTTCAGGTGATTTAGGCCTAATTCTTAACTCAGTATCTTGAAAGTGAAGCAATGCTATTTCTAGAAAGCGGTCAGAAGGTCAGTTAAAAGTCATTCCTTTGCAATCATCAAAATTGCAGCCAAGATTATAAATAACTCCAGTGTGATGCTTCATGCGATAATGGGCCTGAATCACATGCAAAATCTCTGTCAACTTCAGTGTGTTCAATAGCACATACTGTACACCTGTGTAATATTAACACCAGTTAATGTCTTGACTGATATTTAACACTTTTTTTTACTTTTTAATTACTCTGAAATACTGGATTTAATACATTCTACATGAAAGATACGAAATGCCGGTATTTTTCAGCCTCACTACACAGTCAAAACTCCCACATCAGAACCTCCATGACTCTTAGATAAAAACTGTATCTATTCAAGGCCTAGAACAGGCTCAAAGTCTTCCTCCACACCCATAAACCCCTCTTATATTCTTCAATCTCTTGAGATGATTCCAACTTGCTTAATTACAGAAGATCTCAGAGACCACATTAAATATCATTTTTAAATGCGACCAAAATCTATTTCCAAAATTCCTATAAAGATTCACTAATTTTCCCAAGTTACAAGGAAATTGCAGCTAGTAGTTCATTCCAAGCTTGCAGAAAAAAAATGGTTTATTTCCAGGCAGTTAAACATTATAGTTTCACATAATATGATTTAGCATACGATGGACTAGCATATTTCCATGCAATTTCCTCATATACGGTATTTTATTGCTATAAATTTAGGGCTGCAGTGCTGATCTTTCAGGATAGTATAAACAGGAATCCTAAAAACGGAAATATTTCAAATGCTCCCAAACCTCTATTTCTCTATTTATTCAATATCCTGCAGAGAAAAAAAACCCTAAATTATGGAGATAATTTCTGTCTGGTACTCTGTGACTGCTTTTTCAGTGACCACAATTTAAGTGCATACATACCCAATCGCAGCTGGAGTAAGACGAGTATGTAACTGAGGTGTGGTTGAAGTTGTTGTTGTCGTCAGAGAGCCGTCAGTTCCACTCTTCTCCCAGTCAAAAGGGTCACTTTCAATAACTCCAAACGTTTTCATGCTGTTGTCGAACACAGACATGAGAAGCTAAAAATGAAGAAGAAAGTTAATAAGCTTCATTTTGTCTAAGAGATCAAGCAATTATGAAATATCCTCCTGTAATACTTTAACATGTCTCTTCTTTAAGATTTTGATCAACAACAATTTTCAAAGAAAAATGCCACAGTTCTTCATATTAACCATTTCCCACTTTCAAGGTATGTACAATTAAAAAATAAAAAAGCAAACCACATCTGTGTTCTTATCAGTAAAGAGGGGCAAAGATACACCATAGGCTTCCACAGAAAGACAGAAAGATAGACACACAACTACATTACTGCAGAATAGCATCCAACAGCTTTCCAGCAGAAGAAGATATAGAAGTATATTCAGTTACACCACTAGAAACCAAAGAAATTAGTAAGTATGTAGGGAAGGATACAAACTTGTTAATTCACATATTTGTGTCATTTACAAGTGTGTATTATTTACTCTATCTAATGCTGACGTTCATTCACTGAAATGTCACACTGGAAGCTTTCCACCCTCATTTTATGCTATGAAAAAGCAACTAGAACATGTTGTTTCTGTGACAAATTGCATCTACTTTCTTCTCCCCCTGAATAAACTTTGTCTCATTCTTGTTACTGGTGGGAGGCTGTGTCTATATCACATAATCTCTTGCTCTGTAACATTTCTAAAGTTAACCCATACACCCCCTCCAAAGCTGAAACTCTAGTTTTCATCCTTTCTTCCAGTCTAGGATGATGAAAATTTTCCTCTGGCCTCCTTTGAAAACACATGTCCTTTCACAACTTAAAAGAGATGGGAAGTTTGGATTGTTTTTCTTGTATAAAGTGGTTGCATCCTTACTCTCAAGAACATTTGGTGGGCCATCTATCCGTCATTTCTGGAGTGCTACTGAACTGCACTAAGCCATATTTCACTCTCCGTCCCTTATGTACTCTCCTTTAGTCTTATCTTCCTGTAAACCTTAAGCAGTCTTTCTGAAGGAATTTTTAAGGTGATTCTCCTTTAAATGTCTCCTAAAATTTCAGCTATAATGCAAATATAAACTCAAGGACTTAATGTTGTCTGGAGGCTGTGGCAATGTGTGCATGAATACCAGAATAAACAAAACATATCTGACATTGCCAAATCAAACATGGATTCTGGGCCTGTGTGTGAAACTTTTTAGACTGTAAACTGTTGCTGTGGTTTAGACCCAGCCAGTAACTTAGCACCACACAGCCATTTGTTCACACTTCCCCTCCCTTACGCCTTTCCTTCCCAGGGCAGAATGGGGAGGAGAATTAGAAGAATGTAACCCCACAGGTTGAGATAAAAACAGTTTAATAACTAAAATAAAGTAAAATATAGTGATATTAGAAAGAACATTAACAATAATAAAAGGAAAAGACAAGAGAAGAAATGAAAGCTCAGAAAGCACAAGTGATGCACAATACAATTGCTCACTACCCACTGACTCATACCCAGTCCGACCCAAGCAGCAATCAAAATAACTCGGGTTTTGGTGATCTCTGTAGTCAGTACTACAGGCTTGAAAACCATTATGGCTGCATGCTGTGCTCTAAGCCGTATATAGCTGTATATGGTGCTTGGCTCCAGATTTTAAAAAACTGACAGAATGATTGCCACTGAGGAAGCAATCTGATCAAATTAACTTAAGAAGCACCTACTAGAAGCTACAATAGGAGGACAGCACCTGATCCTAACAGAATCATAGAACAGATAGGGTTGGAAAGGACCTTAAGATCATCCAGTTCCAACCCCCCTGCCATGGGCAGGGACACCTCACACTAAACCATG
>WYDI02011058.1:0-12348 GCA_009867235.2 Psittacus erithacus
CATCACCTTAGCATTGCTTAAAACTGATTCTAAAGGTTTATATTTCATTTAGCAATTTTGTGCCCATCTTTGTTTCACCTTCAAAATGTTGCTCTGGCATAAAATATTTTTGCAGGTGGACACAAAAACTTGCTGAGTGTTCTTTGTTTCCTAGCATGTTAATGAAATAGAATGTGAAATCATGATGTTTAAATTTATTTTCTTAATGACTATGCTTCAGGTAATTAATTCATAAGTCATTTCTAGGTCCTGGATATTTCTTTGCATCAAAGCTTATGTTGTTGCAAAGATAATGGGATTAAGTGGTACATAGTTGGTACAGATTCTGGAAATGGTGGCACTGTGTGTTCATGAAGCCTTCTGTGGGCTGCAGAACAATGGAGCTCCTAAATATATCTTCCCTGCTCTGCTTAGGTAAGCAAACAAACGAAAAACAAAATGTGCAGAGCTAATGAATACTGTAAGAGCTCCCTACTCTAAACTACCAAGAGATCCCAGTAGGAACAAATGTTCTTGTTTTTAATAACAAAAGTTTGATTCTACTTTCAGAAATGCCTGTAAAGCTTTAAGTTTCAGCAGATAAATACTTTTGTGTGAAAGGGAGAACTTAGACCCAAAACCACATTTACTGCATATTTAGCATTTATCTGTGGCTTTTTTCTGTGCTCAGTCCATAGCTGAAGAGTTTAAGTGCGCCCTCTGAAAGCAGTCAGAAAACATTTAAGGCCAGATCATTGCTGTTCTGAATGTGGCTACAGGGAAAGCACGTACACATTGAACATCTCCAGAAGAATAAGGAGATTACTGTCACAACTCAGTTCCAACGTCAGTGTGTCTGGTTAATTGGTAAATTGAGACTGTTCATGCAAGTTTGTCTGGGTGGTCCTTCAGGGTTTACTGCTTTGCCTTCTTCCTGTACCTGCTCCTTCCTTCATAATTCAGTGTTGGGGGAGGACAAAGGCTGCAAACTGCTCCTTGAAAAATTATCTTGACCAATTGTTACACATTTTTCAGCAACCAAACACATTTCTAGTACTGAATAAACAAGACTCGCCTTCAAAGTATTGTTAAGACCCCCAAGGCATAACTACTTTGTTACTATTTGCTCATTAGCCTAAAACATCTGCTCTTTCCCTTTCTCCCCTCCTCTTCCTCCTTTTGAAGATGATTGCTGCAAGGAACAGAAAAAGACCTTCAGAAGGATGAAGGTAACTGAAGAAAAAGAAAAAAAAAAAAAAAAAGAAAATCTCACCCCCTGCTGTGAAGTTACCCTGAAGTTACCTGGGTTTTTTGGCAGATACAGAGACTCAGAAGAAAGATCTGGCCACTGCTATTATTTTGGCTACTTTTCAATTCTGCATATCCTATGCAAAAATAATGTTACAGAAATGTACAATTCCCTGTACTTTACTCAGCCTGATTAATAGTGGCCAGTAGTATAAAAATCGAAAGCAGTTACCTGATCTGAAACCAGCGGACACATTTCTCATTTGGGGTCCTAATGTTTCGGTGTAATGAAAGTGCATCAAATGCTTGGTCAGACTATGGAAATATTTTAATATCTGATAGTTCATGCATGTGTCAAAGAAGCAATATACAGTGCACTCTCGGGACTTTTTAAAGTCAACTCAACAATGTGGATAAACTTGTACCTTCACAATCACAAATGTTTTTTTGCTTCACATTTCCATTGCAGAGTGTACATTTTTGCAATAAACTGTGCAGGTTTTGTTCTTGCTGATTATAATCTCTCTCTGGGGAAATACCCGTTTACCTATACGCTCAATTTTGCCCCAGATACATCATAAATGTGCTCCTGCAGACAGGAGAAAAAAATTACATGCACTTATCAAAGTACAAAAATGGGCCTTCTACTAAAATCAAATCCCTAGACTTTAATTTTGGTGAGCATTGGATTCACAACTTGTCTTTGCAGCTGAAATAGAAAACTGGTAAAATGGTCTCTTAGGCTTTTGGAAGAGAGACAGAAATAATCTTATCTCTGTACTGTCCCTGCTGGTCTTTTTAGCAAGAATCTCCCAAGAATGCTCAGCTAGAACATACTTCAAGGAAATGACTCCCTTAATCATCACACTAAAATGTGAAAGATTTGGGATATGTGGTGATATTTTCCTCAAGAATGTACTTGTAGGAAATTATTTTGTTAAGTAATTGTGAATTAACCTGTTCTCCTTGTTCAGATGCTGAGGTTTCATTTTTTTGAAAGCCACCTTTAAAGCAGCTATTAAGAAAACAATAGGACCACTCACCTACAATAATTAAAAAATAAATCACTGCTGACACCAAAGTGTATTTAAAAGCAGCTGCAGTTGATAAGATGGTTGTTTTTTGGTTCACAAAAATGAAAGGCATGCAGCCATGTGGGACCAACAACACTGGATGATTTATTATAGGAGAAATGTGCAGAACAGATCAGTAGAAATGTGGACCTGAAGGCAGAAAAAAAGAAACTGTGAATGGTTAAGGCTTTTTGTAAATTCTTGTGTAGCTGAAGGAAGTAGTGATTAAGACAGCAGTCTTTGAGAAGGGCTGATACAATTAGGACTGTATTCCTGATCAGGAAGAGAGAGATATTGGGAGCAGTTTAAAAATTGTATCTGTGAAAGCTATAAAGAACTATATGTAAAACAGGTGAAAAGAGAAAAAAAGAAGGATACTAATTATTTTGGTAATCTGATCATACCTTATGAAGTGTTAAATTCAGATTCATTTGGACATGATTATAGTAAGTAGTAGCTTCATTCAAAGGGAGCCATAACTTAAGAAGTAAACCAACATTATTTGTGAATAATATCTGCACTTGCAAATGTTCTTGCCTGTTGTATACAGCAGTTCTGACTCAGAAAATGAATAATTGATAAGATGTAAGCCTATGAGCAATTAGGATCTTTCCAGATCTTTGTGTGAGAAAGGGTTACTTTCATCTATAAAGAGAGATTAATGTTTTGGAGAAATGGAAGCTGTATGGTTAAGAGCATTAAACCTTGGCTCAGTAGGCCTGGGTTGTGTTCCCAGTTTTCACAAATGTTTGTCTTACAGGAGGAAAGTTTACAGGAAGAAAAAATGCTCAAAATTTAAGGTAATTCTGAAGTTTGAACATATCCTATGTTTAATTAACTGACTGGGTGGTGGGGAGGAGAAGCCATATTGAGACAGCAGAAACTGTTCAAAAGCAGGGAGTACTGGATTTTAGTCTTCAGGCTTTGAAAATATTTTGTAGGTTTTCCTGGCCCATCAGAGTATATCTTACCGGAGACTGGATTTCTCTTTTCCTTGACTGTGCGATTTTTTTCTAGGGCTTAATGTATTTTATTTCATTTATATAGTTCATGTGAAATGGTATGACTTCTGTGTCGGTTCTGGCACAGCAAGCAGCACTGTACGAAGTCTGTTGGTGCACAGAAAGCTTAGTTTTGGAATTACAGTTGTCAAGACAGGATGGAGTGGCTGAAGGTCGTTTGCTTTCTGACTGGGGTAAAGATGGAGGAGGCTGAATCAGTAGTTTGAGGTATTATTTTTGGGTGGAGGGTGTGTTGATTTTTTTTCCTTTTTTTTTTTTTTAAAGCATGGATTATAATGCAATTATTCCAGAACAGGATAAGATATAACATGCTTCCAGCTTTGTAGATGGCATCTGGGGAAAGGAATTGTTGAACATTCTCATCTGCCTTCTCAGAGAAGCGACCTCATTTATCAGGCTACTATAGTTAGGTGCCTATTGGGAAGACACATTTTGGTTCTTCAAAGCCAGCTACGTGCCCTCTGAGGGTCTGGTTTATAGCGTGCCTTTTACATTGCTTTTACATGGTCTTCGGTTTTGTGAAAGATGTGGTTCAAGCCATAGATTACCTGTTTGATGGTGTCCTGGTTTCACAAAGTTAGTGTAGTTAATATATTTCTCAGACAGCTTGATCATGCTTGCTGGTTTAATTAATGTTTTAACCATAAATTCAAATTGACAGTCCAGTTTGTAGATGGTGCCATGTTTGCATGTAATTACTTAGATTATAGCAGGTGGCTCATAAAGTCATTCAGTATTGTAGAACAAGCTTGGTGTCTCTACCTTTACTGTGGATTAGCAGGTGTCACTTCTTCACAGTTACAGATGACACCAGTGGTGGCATGAATGTCATTCTTACTTCTCAAGGCACGTTGTCGTATCACCATAGTACTGCCGGAAGTCAGTCAACATCCTTGGAAAAAAGCTTTCTGAACTGAAAGTGCTTTATTGCTCTGCTAACTTTGCTGTAGATTTTGTGTCTGCACATTGGTGCAAATGATTTACGGGAGAGCAGTAGAACATAATCATTATTTAAAAGCATTTTTAAAGTCCTTGAGGCAAGGTGCCATGAAAATACAAAGTGCTATTAATTGGCTCATCAAGCTTCAGAGAATGCCACAGTAACTGCGTATTTAATAGTCTTTCAGCACTTACTGTGGTCCAACACCTCTGCAATTCTGGTGTAAGTGAACATTTCCATCAGTTTCTTTCAGCATAAAACTGCAGCATCAGGGGAAGACAAGATAGAACGAACCTGTGAATTTTACATGCTTTTGCATTAGGAAAATGAACATGAAAAACATTCATCCTGATTAGCCAAAGGGTGATGTATCTTTAAAGATACTCCAGTCGATAGAGTCCAACTACTGGCTTCTTAATGAGAAGTGGCATTTACCATGCTTTGCTGCTGTGATTATTAACCACTTTGGAAGCTTGCCCTGCAATAACAGAGCAGTTCTAGTCTCTTCAGAGATCCGTGAAAAGAAACAAGCTGATTTTATTTTAAGGATAGAAAATGACTTTAATAAAGTGGCTTAACACCTGGAATTAGGATTTCAGCGGGACCAGTCTACTTTTGTACAAAATAAAGAAGGGAATAATGTTTGTGTTCAGTGGTCGCCTGGAAATCCTCCAGCAGAAGGCTGGTATGGGAGGGGACTCCAGGGAGAGAAAAAAAAAGGATAAACGAAAATATCTGTACACAGTATCCCTGATTTAAAAGAACTGAGCATGATTCTAATACTGTACAGTTCTGATCATGGAGTTCCTAGGAAAGAGTTTGTTAGATGCTTAAAGGAATACAAATATGATGATCTCAACAGAAATACGTGCTTTACCTCTGGAATGAGAAGTGTGCTTTTTTTTTTTGGCTCTGAATGTGTCACAGAATATTCAAAACGCCTGTTTCATGGCATAATAATGCATTGTGTCTTTTCGTGATAACATGACTAACAGCTAAACTCTAAAATTTAAACCTAACTTCAGCACATAAGCTTCAGAGATAAGCATATAAATAGGTCATTGTGCATATAATTACAAATCAGCAAGGGATGTACATCACAAGAGTAATTTTTAGCAGTACACACAGCTATAAGGTGCATCTCTACCATTTAGGGGTATTTTACAGCTAAAATGAAGATACTTACATTTTCCTGACCTTACTGCAGTGATTGTTTATCGCTATTTTCTTATTATTAGAATTGATATTGCAGCATGCGAGAACAGTGCAATATGGTGAGTACCCTCTTTTAAGGAACAGCCTCTGTTCCTGTTCCTTAATTTAGAACTATGCTGATCATAAAATAACTATATGAATGATACACTCAGCAGTTGGATGTCCTATAGATTTCCAGAGTCCTTTAGGGATGTTTGGTAAACACATTTCTTCATGTCTGGCTTATTACAGAGACAACATCACCCATTTATCTCTCATTACTAAAGGCTGACATACAGCACTGTGGCTGTAGGGTTTAATTCTTGTTTCTCTGTTTTATTTTTGCTATTCTAAATAAACAACTAGAAACCAAAACATTACTTTCTACAGTGGAATTAATAGTTCTTCCCTGGTATGTTAAGTACATCAATTACAGATGTCATTTTAATAGCAGCTCCTACTGTTTTTAAAGCTGCAATCTTATATAATTTGTCTTCTCACATATTAATTCTGCTGATGGCACGTGTAAAGTATAGCTATATTAACTAATCTAAAGATACCGGAGGCTCTTAAAGCTCCTGTGGGCACCAGGTAGCGAGATAACCTTCATCTGACTTCCCACACTTCTGAGGGAAAAGTTAGTGCCAAAACCAAAACCTCATAATATCATTCCCAACTGCGTAAGTGCTGGAGAGCCATCAGAGATGGGAGACAATGTTGCCTACCTCAGGCCCCTGACCTTTCTAAAAAGTTATAACAGTGACAAGAAAAGTCCTGGTCAGTCTCAGTTTCTGGATTTGCCTCCATTGTTGCAGATGAAATGATGCACTTCAATTCTAAGAGAAAAGCAAGAATATATTTCAATGATAAAAGTCAGTGAGTTAATAAAGGTTAATGGTAAATGCAACAGCGGTTTAACAGGCAAAGTGCACTTGGTTATGTACTGCATAGAGGATAGGGTCAGACAGAGTTGTCAGGGACACCCTTCTGTTGAGTCTTGAGGTTCAGAAAGGACCCTCTTGGGTCCTAAACTCCTTTTCAGAGGGAAGTCTAGTAGCAGCTGCCTCTAGACTTATTCCTAGACTTGGTCAATGGTTTATGTCTAAGGATTATATGTGCACAATCTATCCTTCCTTTATATCACTTAGCTAAAATTTTGAAGTTTCAGTGCTCTTATTCCCAATTTACGTACAATCTGACATGATAAGGATTCTCTCAACCTCAAGAAGTAACCTTGAGAGGGATCCCTGCTCAAGGGGAGATCTGGCATGCAGCCCACTGCCACGCAGGAGAGCTCAATGGGCTCTGGGATGTCCACTATTTGTGGAATAGGATGATTGAGTTATGTTTGCATACTAGCTGCATGTCAGTTGGAGCATGCTGTACTAGCCCTGGGGTACTGAGCAAAATTTAGAGCCCTTAGCTACTGTGGTGTTACCTATCTCTCCAGAGTTCAGCTGAAGCCAGACAGGGTGGGGAGCACACCGCCTCATCCACGTAGCATCTACCTAAACAAGACCTTTCTAAATGTACACAAATCCACACTAAGGAACAGGACAGGAGAGTTCCCTGTCTGAAAAAATAAAAGCTATCAACTCTAAAAGCCAATCCTGCCTGCAGGATGGATAGTGCAGTCAGTTTCCTTCTCTGTCTGCCCCAGCATACCAAAGTGCAGAAGCAAAGATGAAGCAAAAGTAAGGTACCCAAGCAGAATCAGGGCTATCAGACTGTAGCTGCTGTCTGTGGAGGGCTATGTACATAGTCTTTTAGGTCACACAGTGTAGGCTAAATTGTTTTTCAAAGGCAAGGGAGCGACAAGGAAGGGAGGCGGTAAAGGCAGCCCAGCGGGAAAAATGTCAATATCTTCATTAGTTGGAGAAAACTGTGACATTCCTCTTAAACGCCTGCTCTCCGAAGTCCCGTCAGAGATTGAGATGACTGTATTTAAAATCTGAGGCAAGTGTGATTTGGTCATTAAATTCTGAGACAGTTAATGCCAAAGCATAAACTATGACACTGCACAGTGCCTGAGAAATGGTCCATGATGGCAGCAACCTGCTTGTCACGGCAATGGCTGAAAGTGTATAGGGAGAGGATGAGGTGAAATTAATTTCTCTAAGAGAATACTCCTTTGCAGATTACAAAAAATGTAATTCATGATAGGATCCTCAATTCCTTAATTAGTTTAAAGACTACATTTTTTGTGGTTTTTTTTTGTGGGCTTACGTATTTTTTAGCAGTAGGAATGGTAAATGGTGGCTTTAGACACATCTTTACTGAAGGGATATGAAGCTGTTATGATTGCCTCTATACAGCAGTTAAAGCACATTTAGAATGCTTAAGTTGTACATTCTGAATGGAAAAAAACACCTAATCCCAACATTGATTTGTCAAAATGCTCTCAGGGGTCAAGAAAACTTTCCTCCTGAGCTAATTTGCTGGTCTTTAAAATCACTTGTTATCCAAAGAATTGCTTCTGTTCAAGCTACTATGTTTGAGTAATGTCAGAGAGCAGCAGCAGGATGAATAATACTGATACCTGGAATCTCACTGCCAGCATTCACCAGAAAATGGAATCATTCTGTCTTCATTCTCTGGGCTTTTTCTCAGAGCAGGCCCAGCCTTCTCCTTAGGTTTTCTGCTGATACTTAAGTAGCTGGAGCTCACTTACTCATAGCATGCCCAAGAACCTGTCTCAGTGCTTTCACCCCTGTCTGTTTTGAAACTATTTGAAGAAGTCTGAACAAAAAAATGCTGTAGTGTCCTGGGTTCAGCAGTAGCAGTCATTTTTTCTCCTTCTTAGTAGCTGGTGCAGTGCTGTGTTGTTGCAGTGCTGTGTTCCCAGACTTTCGGTCTGGGAACAGTGGTGATAACACCGATGTTTTTAACTTTTGCTCAGTAATATTTACTCTGACCAAGGACTTTCTGAGCCTCATGCTCTGCCAGGGAGGAGGGGAAGCCGGGAGGAAGCAGAGACAGGGCACCTGACCCAAACTAGCCAAAGAGGTATTCCATACCACAGCACGTCATGCCCAGGATGAAAACTGGCAGTTACCCGGAAGGGGAGATCTCTGCTGGGGTGGGGGCTGAGTGTCGGTCAGCGGTGAGTGGTTGTTTTCTCTTTCCTTGTTATTTCCCTTGTCATTTTTATTGTTGGTGGCAGCAGCAGTGGTTTGTGTTATACCTTAGTTACTGGACTGCTCTTATCTCAACCTGTGGGCGTTCTATTCTTCTTTATTCTCCTCCCCATCCCTCTGGGAGCTGAGGGAGGAAGGGTGGGGGGAGTGAGTGAGTGGGCTGCGTGGCAGGGCTTAAACCACATCATGTAGTTACCTGAACATGGATATGCTGAGTGAACCTTATGCTTTAAAACACTTTTCTTATTATCTCCAGTCAATACAGTTTTTGTCTTGCTGCTTGCGGGTTGCCATTCAGATGCATACATCTGCTTTATTACATACAGAATGCCTTGGTGTGTTGGATTGGTTTGTGGGGATTTTTTCCCTTCTGTTTCTTTTCTGGTGTGCTCATGTATTTCAAAATCATTTGCAAATTTAAAATAATAGTAGCTTTATAGGAGTTAGATATAGGTTTAAAGGCTAGTTTAGTCTAGAGGATTGATGAAATTGGCAAGCTAGGACAGGAGGAGGGCAAAAGGGTATGTACTATTAAGAAGAGGGTGGGATTTACACCACTTATGATCAGCTTGAAAGTCTAATTTAATTTCCTACTTTAAAAGTAATCATCCTTAAGTGTAGTGAAAGGGTATTCTCTTGTTTCTGGCAAGTAATTTAAGACTCCACAATGTTCCTGCAGTCCTAAAGACAGCAAAGCATTCTAAGTAGAATTAAGCAAAATGTGCAGTAAAAAAATCAACATGCAATGAGGAAGTGGATTCACAAGGGAGAACCTTTTCTACAGAATCTGCTCAGCCACAGAAAATACTCTGGACATACCTACGGCTCATTAACACACACTGCTAAGCTTTGTACTATGGAAAAATGAATTATTGCTACCTTACATTATGTAACTGCACCTTAATGGAAATAAAATAGAGCATATGATTTCCAATGTTGCCATTAGCAATGCTTCTGTTATTGATTTCAGCCTACATTCACCTGAAACAACCACTTGATCGAAAGAAAACCCTGTGGGACAGGTAATGCAGAATGTTATTAATGCAAAGTGAATCAGTGCTTTGGGGATATATACTAAAAGTAACAATAAAGAGTAACAATACTTCTTTTTGCATCCCATCCTAGTAATTTTTAATAAAATCAGGAAATTATAATTCCTATAATTCCCTTTTAAAAGCTTTTCTTAAGCATACATTGTCAGCTAAAGTCATCATCCTGAAACTGTAGCTTTAACATATATTTCCATAGTTCCTGGAAAACATAGACAATATCCACATTTCAGGAGAATTCTCAGCCTGATTGTCTAACACAGAGGTTTTTCTTTGTTAAAGTGAATTACAGAATTGCTAAGTACAGGAAAGCTTTGCTGTACAGCTCAGTGATTCAGCTGGGACTGTCTGAAGCACTGGATTACATGCTTTTCTGAAATAGAGATGGTTTCATCCCAGTTTGTTTCAATTGCATCGCAGCAGTATTTCCTTATCTCAGCCCTGAAATGATAGAATCACAGAATGATTTGCATTGGAAGGGACCGTAAAGCTCTTCTAGTTCCAACCCTCTGCCACAGGCAGGGACACCTTCCACTAGACCAAGTTGCTCAAAACCTGGTCCAGCCTGGCCTTGAACACTGCCAGGTATGGGGCAAGTTGTGCATTTGTTACTGAGTGGATGTTATTAAAAGTCTGAAAATTCCCCCAGATTTTCATATTTGGTGAACTAAGAACCACGGATTTTGTATTCCCTGAAATGTCATTATCCATTTTTTGAAGAAAATAAATAAGAAATTTTAATTAAAGACATTAAAGTATTTGCACAGTAAAATATTGAATTTTTATGTACTATGATCAAACAATGACTTTCATTCAGGCATGTTTATATATCTTATAATATGTGCCATTTTCTCAGCTGCCTCAAAATAACTATCATAAACACACAGAAGTCAAAGTAAAATGGGCAAACACAATCCTGGTATAATTCCACTGACTGAAATGTATTTTTGCTGTTGCTTAAAGTAACCCCAAGTTTCTGATAATATACTTTAAGTATAATCTACATTAGGCATAGAATTTAACAGAAGTTAGAATTTAATTCTGGACTTTTCTTATTTTTCCCCTTCCAAATGAAATAATTTGTGACTAAAAGCTTAACCTTTTCAAAAATGCTCTTTTTTTATGGAATGGAAAAAAGCCAGCTTCTACACATTATTTCATAAAAAAGTCTCTGCGTGTTAAAAAGGACATTAAAACTACATCTCAGCACTGAGGCTAAGGGCAACTTCAGCAATCTCCTTGGCTGCACTCACAGGAAAATAGACGTGTTGCATGATGTATTACCAGATCCCAATAGTAGCCTTGCAAGTAAGATTTGTAATGCCCATGCTTATAGCTATGGGAAACTTCTGACATGCTCCACATAAACAAGAAATGCTCAGAAAACTTGGCTAACTCCGGGCAGTCTGATAGTTTATGGAGTCAATGAAAGACACCAGCTCAGCATGCATTACAGGAGGTCATAGTCAGTTACTATGCAGCAAATGTGTATATATGGAAAGATGAACTCTAGAGCAAATAAAGCTGTATGTAGCTGGCTTTACCCCAGAAATATTTTATTACCACACAGCAGACAACTACTTCTTCTTTTAAAGCTTTTACAGATGTTAGTAATGTACCCATATCAGTGTCCCCTTTTCATTCAAACACATCTTTAAAACTGAGATAAGCAAAATGTCTACAAATTTTATCAACCAGGTAAAAACATGCCATATTCCAATTAGTATCCATGGAAGTCCATAACTTCCATGTCCATAAATAATTAATTGAGCATTAATTAACCAGGTATTTTGTGATAGTTAATACTTTAAAGACAGGCTTGGTCTTTTTCTCTAAACTGGGAAGAAAGCGTGCATTTGTGTTGGGATAAAACAGCACCTTTTCCTTGTTCACTGGTCTTGTAATATACTTTCTGGCACATCTATTGCCACAGTAGAATTCTTCATAAATGAATATTCTGCAATTCAATTTCTACTGAAAGCTATGCTATTGAATCATAGCAATCCTATAATATCAAAGAAGGTACACCTTACTTATAGCTTAAGTAGAATCTAACAACATGTACTTAAAATTATAGTGGTAACATCTATCTAGCATTAAAAGGTTGTTGCATGAAAAAAAAATAAAAATCATCGTCCAGAGCTCAGAATTCTTCTTTCTCCAGCAAGTACCCTAACCGTGAGTCTTGCACTCTGGCCCCCAAATTGAAACCTTTTATCAGGCTGTGGTAGTTTCATCAGAATAGATAGCAACATCATCTAGATAGTCTTTCACTCGGCAGCAGGGACAGTTGAAAGACAGTCATAAACATAAACCCTTGGTTGAAAATTGTGCCTATATAAAGGTATGACCACTAGTAGAGCACTAGCACACACTGTCATCATTCCTAGTTTAGAAGGGAGGTATCTGCTTTTACAAGTAATCTTTGAGCCATCAGTCCCAAGTAAACATGAGCTTTTATCAGATAATATTGAAGATACATAAGCCCATAAGAGGAATAGGATAAGCAACCTCTTGTCTTCAGTTCTGAGTCCTAAGGCTTCTTTGTAGCCTACCTGGCAGCTCAAAGTGCGCAAACAGATGTTTGTATTGTCTGTCAAACATTTCCTCCTAACAGCACCCTGTAACAAGGCATCTAACCATACAACGTATTGTCGTGGTTTAAGCTTAGTCATAAATTAGAAAAGCATGTAACCTGCTTTTTCC